>JBAMYA010042632.1:0-14203 GCA_037176975.1 Arrhamphus sclerolepis
CATTTGAATAAAGTTATTTTAAGCCTGAATTTTAGAACCAAAACCAAAATAGTTTTAACTGCTGTTTTCGTCTTTTCCCTTTCTCTTCTAATTTATTTTTAAATTTTAAATTATACTTTTATTCTGCACTCTTCATTTTTAATTTAATTAATTATTGCTTATTTAATGATTTTATTTGCCTCTTGTGATTTTATGTAGATGACAGTGCTTTGAATTACCCTGTGTATGAATTGTGCTCTAGAAATAAACTTGCCTTGCCTTGTGAGAGTGTGTGTGTGTAGCTTAATATGTATAATTATTTATACCATCACTATCTAGAAAGTGTCAGAGTGCATGAAGTAAAATAAAACTGGTCAGAGTCAACTGACAGTTTAAAAAAAACAAAAAAACAAAACAAAACTCAGACGACCCGAAATGTTAACAGAACCTGAGTGACTGAGGGAGAGACAGAGAGCTGTTCTCTGTGTGAGTGAGAGCAGTGTGAGTAGGGGAGGGGCTGTGACGCTGTGTGAGGATTTTCATTCAGTCTGAGCACAGATATTGACTCGTATTACTCGTATAATACTCGTACTCTGCAAAAGTACTTTATCTGAACCATCTCTAGAACTCTAGTAACTGATTAAATCATTGATGACCACATGTCTTGAACAGTGATGCAGTTATGTACCATCTAGAGTTAATGTGGGGGTAAGCATCATCAAAGTGGGTGTTAGCAAGATACAAAGCTAAATAAAAAAAATAAAAAAACATTTCCAACAACAATATACCTATTTCAGTGTCCAGGCAACTTGTGGTATACTTAAAACTATGTATTATTAGGCAACTAAGCATTGAACCTAAATATAGGAGGTGGGTTGCAGCCAGAGGTGTTTTTAGCAGAGCATTCTTTTTTTTCCAAACAAAATAGACATCCATGAGGAAAAGAAAAAGAAGGCTACTTGGAAGTTAAGAATGAAGACACAGCCCTTGTTTTCATTCATTTCAGTTCATTGTCTTTTCATTACTGCAATCAGTTTAAGAGTTTGCATGTTCTCCCTGTGTCCACATGGGTTTTCTCCGGGTACTACTGTTTCAACCATTCCACTTCCGAGTTGAAGCTTAACCGTTTTGTTGCAGTTCCTCGACTGACCACAAGGTGCTGGCTCCAAAACAGAGAAAATACCCAATGACTCCTTTGTTAAAAGGAACACCAAGTAAGATTGTAGGCTACTGTTTAGTACCCTCTCTGGTTGAGAAGGGCAGTTGTCTGTTACCACTGTAAATATTGAAGTTAGCTGCATTACCTCGCTTATATTACGTAATAAACTATGAACTAGTGAGAAAACAAAGAACTTTAGTAATACTATGTAAATTTGCAACACTACCTGTGAGCCCAGGCTGACACCTCCTTGACCCTGGCACACTTCATAGTGTTTGCAATGGAGTTAGCCAGAAGCTAAGGATAAGCTGATAAGATGATACAGCGGACGATGGAGGTGGGTGATGGAGGTCGATGACAATAATGGTGATGGATGATGCAGCGGATGATGGAGGCGGGTGATGGAGGTGGATGCTGGCTGTGGAACAAATGCGTTCACATATATGTGGGAGACAAAAAAAAAATACATGTAAACATTATTGAAGAGATAATAACATAATTTCAATATAAAGACTTGATTAGAATTAATATATAATAGTTTTCATAGTTACTTAGAACAGACTGCAATAGTTGCTTAATAGTATGAAAACTGGAAAAATTTAATTCACACTAATAATGATAATACATAAACAATAATATTACATCACCTTACTGAAGTAGCAATTATTAATTCTGAATCCACTGTTTGTATGGGTACTAAATCAAACAATCCAAACATGAAGTAGTTAACTGCACCATGCTTTATACTGAATAGCAGAGTTTTGTGTGTGCAGAGTTGTGTAATTGCCCTAAAACAACCACAGAAGAAAAACTTGGTTTGGTCTCCACGGGTATTAATGCTTGTGACCTCAACCCTGCACTGCTCAATCAAGTTCTGTATAGATTTTTACATGAGATCTTTGAAGCACTTGAACGCACGTAAACACTGCTGTTTTGTCGCAGTAACGCATGTTAAAGAGGCCGTTTTGTCGTGCTTTACCACACGTTAAGTTTTGTTGTGTTATTATTATCCCAGCAAGTCCCATTTAAATCTTCAGATCACGTGCGTAAGAGAGATCGTTTTGGATCATGCATCACCAATATTAACTATAGAATATAGACTTAGAAACACACAGGAGTAGCCTACACATTTCCTCTACGCATAGACTGTCTTAATTTAAATATTATCCAACAATACCCACACATAAGAATAAAAATTACTTCAAGATGATGTTGATGAATTAGCAAAGTTATTAAGATAGCACAGCAGCATTTAGGTTTGAAGTGAAATACTAAAGAGATTATGCTGTCAGCCATGATTAAAAAAAAAAAAAAAAGTCTAGCACCACCTGGGCCTAGTCCACACACGATAATGATGTTTTTACAGCCAAAGTATCCTAAATGCGTTGTGCGAAGAGAAAAATAATGTCATCACATTACAGCCACCTACCTGACTTGCATCCTCCTCGTGCTCACATTGGCCCCTAGACGTCAAAGCTGCAGGTGCTGCTGAGGATGATTTTGCACCAGCACAAAATACACTTGTCAATTTCTGACACTTGGCTGCATCTGCTGGTAGTGCTTGCCTTTTCTTTTCTCAATTTTGCGATCCTCCCTTACATTTGTTCTCCATTTTTGCACTGCTGACTGATTGATTGATTGATAGGCTACCCCAGACCCGATTGGCCAACAGCCACATGACTGAGTGAAAGAAGTAAGAGACACGCCCATATTGGCCAATGATGATTGGCCAGACACTAGAGGAACTGTTAACAGGTTAAGGCCAGCCCAACTACATGAAAACACCAGCACCAGCCCACTGACCCACCGTCCCACCGGGAAAAGTCCCGGTACTCCCGATGGCCAGTCCGCCCTTGAATACAAACAAACTATATTAACATAGTAAATGACAAAGTAAGTGCGGTTAAATCTGCATATAAGGCAGTGCAGTTAGGCCACAAATCAAGTGCAGGTTAGCAAGTTAACGAGAGGACTCAGCTACTACAGAAGGTATTCTTGGAAAAGAAGAGTTTTTGAGAGCTTCTTGAATACAATTCTACTCTTGAAGCTAGCACTTAAAACTTTCCTTTTGGATGCTCCCAGGGTCGCCACAGCTATATGATCAGCATTATTAGTTTGGCACACATTTTACACTGGCACCATGCCTTCTTGGTAAGCACCACCACTAAGCAACTGGAAAGGCTACACACGTCATCTGATTACTTCTGTAATTTTTTTTATTAGATTATACTTAATGTACATGTAGCCTAAGCAGGATTTTGTAATATCAGTTAGCCTAACCAGCATGTTTTTGACCTGTGGGAGGAAACGGTAGGCCCGACCCAGAGGAAATCCAAGCAGACACAGAAATATCATGCAAACTCCACACAGAAAAATCCAGTTGAAGTGAGATCCAACTGAACCTTCTTGCTGTGAAGTGATAGTGCTAAGCAGGAATCTAGGTGTCACACATGGGTTAGCTCATCATCATTCTTTACAACTAGGACCAGAAAGCCTGGCTGGTTTTCTCGAACATGTTTTCATGTTTTTTCCAATAATTCATGTCTGTCTTAGAAAGGAGGAAAACATAATAAAAAGGTTTTGAGATTGAAACTCAACAGTACAAAGAACAAAATGCCTCTTATGCGCTCATTACCAGCTCAAATGAACAAAAACAAACAACAAAGCATGAATTTACAAAGCTTTATTTTACAACTGTAACAGTATTCTCACATGGATGCTAAATTTATTAACAACAGGCCTGTTCACTTGCATTTATTTATAAAAGCTATGACCTACTGGCCTTGCATTTATTATTTTCTCACAGAAACTCAGCAGTTCAGAAGTTCATCTCTTAAATATTGGTTTTGGAAGAAGGAGTTGAATCGTACAAATGCTCCACAACATGCGCTCTTGTTGCTACATGCCACTAACTATGCAGTCAGCCTGCTCACAGTGTACTGTAGTAGTGCTCTGAGGGCACACTGCTGTGCCATTAACCCTTTGTACTTTACTTCATTTTGAATATCAGTCACGGATAACAATGTATTTTTATGTACTGCTATTAATAAAGGAAAAGGCTATACAAAATTTTGCAGACAGTTACTACGCTATGCAGCAGCATCTCAACAGCTGCGCACAGCTGCAATGTCCAGTAATAGATGTGGAATTTACATTCCACATTGCTGATGTTAAGCAGATCACAGACAAAGGTCTCTTACACAAAACACTTCCAAGAGGGCACTGTTGTGTTGATAGTTTGTTTCTCTTTCATATGAACATCCCTGAGGCAGAACAACATGCCATTTTCATCACACCTCTGATCTGCCTCGGGAGACATGAACAAAGACAAAACAGTCGGATCACTGCGTATGAGTGAGGGCAAGCCGGCATGGCACGTTACTTTTACCAAAGAGGCTGTCGTCAGCTCATTCCATGACACTGGTTTGCATTGCAGAGATGCCTCTTTTGGTCCATGTGATATGAGGAAGAGAAACACAAACAGTTTAACGGCATTTTAAGTTTTCCAAACTAGGTTTTGGATACATACCTGCTGTGCAATTCCTGTTAGGTCAACACATCAAACACATATGAAAATGGTTGATGAACAATCAGGAGGTGTTCCTTGCTCCAACAAAACAGCCCTGGGATGGATACAATTAGCCTTGAGCTGTCCTCTTTGTGCTTTTGCATCAAACCAACTGTGAACCACTCTACACTGAAAACTACACCAAACAGTAACATGTTTTTTTTTTTTTCTCCAAAACTAAACATGTGATAGGTCAAAATGGGCCTCAGTAACTGCAATTGATCCACTTCGTAGATTTGTTCTTGTTTGCCTTCATATGCTTCTTCTGTCGTTTTCTGCAGAACAATTATTTGCTGCAGTGCATGTAAAATTGACTGAAGCTCAGTAATTATTAGCAGCAGACCAACTCGCATAGGATTTACTTTGTTTGCTCTGTTGCTATGTCTGAGCTACATAAAGGATGTAAAAAGTGGCTTAGCACTGCTAGCTACAACCCCACAGAAAAAACCCACAGTGTGGTCAAATGGTTTCTTTGTAATTAGAGAGTGAGGCAAGCAACAACGTACAAGTAGAATATGAATGACGTAGATGCCGTAGGGCCTGTGCGTGGCCGATGTACCTGTTTCGCAGACACATAAATCAGGCTTTACACAAGGATGTCAGCAGGAACTTTGGTGGCAGTATCAGCTACTTGTTCTCGTCATTTTCTTCAAGACATTCCTGAGCAGTGTTTTCTGTGATTTGGGACAAGGCGCTTCAAAAAAAAAAAAAAAAGTCATTCAGGACAGGGTACTCCCGCAGAATCATGCACTATAGCGAGATCGTGTTTAATTTTACTACACATGCACCCGAACGCCTGCAGCCTTTTCCATGACCACAACATACAGCACTTTCAACATGATACAGTAATTTCTTTTGAAATCAAATGAATAAGGATTAGGGGCACATTTGATAGCTCATTGATGTTCGCCCACTCAATAGTTGCCATGTCTTTGTATAAATTGCTTTTTCCTTCTGAAATATTTTATCCGACAGTGTGGAGTGCATTTGTTATTCTATCTGCTATGGCATGTATATGCTGGTTGAATAACTCATGCTTAGATATTCGGCCATGCAGGCATCGTTTCTTCTGTTTGTTTGTGCATGCTTATCTGTGTGTGCAGGTCAGCCTATGTGTGGGCCATAGCCACAGGGGGTGGTGGGAGGTTAGAGGTTAGACAGAGCTGGCTTTTTAAACCCCGGGGATCACCTTCTGTTGAGCTCAGTCCTCCTGCCCAGAAATTTCCAAGCTTAGGGATCACTGGGCTTGTCACAGAAATACACACACACACATAAATACAGTACACACCTCCTCAAGCTACAGCTGTACACTACAACCCAGAGTGACAACTCACTGTGAGCCAAGCAGCACCAGCATACTTCAACCACACTCAAGAGGACATTGGCTTTCATGTAATAACACAGGCCCAGAAGCCATGCTAGACTGTGGAGGTTACTTCAATATGTAAAGCATACCTTTTTTTAGGATTTACAAATATTCTATGATTTTTTAATTTTTTTTTAAATTTTAGTTGCATGTTCTGTTCTAACAGACACTTTGGAAATTCTAAGCAAGAAGTCAATATTTAACATTTTGATACCCACTGAGCAGTAATGGTAGCTGATTTCAAAATCTAAATGACAATGTATTTTCTTTATACTTTCTATGCTATTCTAATGTTTATATCCATCGAAGTTTGGACACGCTGCATGGTTCATCAATCTATCCTTCCCATTACCAGAGCAAGTCTCCATGTGCTACTGGCTGCAACACAAGGCTAGTGCAATTGAAGAAATAAGTAGAAATTACATACAGAGGAGTCTGGACTCCACCTAAAAGCAGGGTTCTACTTTTCTATAGCTTTCTTGGGTATCATGGAGATCAGTGGGTCGCAGAGGTTAATTTTCACAAAGCTAGATGGCTAAGAGAGCTGATCACAGATGGCTTGTGTGAAAATATTTCAGGATTTGTGACCAAGTAAACTAAAAAGTCAATTGCTGTCTGGGTATGGTTCCGGAGGTGGACCCAAATATAGAAGACAGGGAGTAGACTTTTTTGAAACTACTGAAAGAACAAATGGAGCTGTGTGGAAAGGGTCATTCAAACCAATTCCAACAAAATCAGGTATGGGTGGAAATGCAGATATAGAAACATGGGCTTTCTGGAAGTGTTCCTGAGCCCATGCAGTGATGTCCAGTAGATAATCATGTCTGCTTTGAAAGAAGTTCCACCTGAGAGGCCAAAGAGCATTAGGGTTTCACAGATTACGGACCTGTTGCCAATTAACCTCGTTAGCTGTCAAATGCCTCTCTGTTCATTTTTGATATTTCTGAGTTACTTTTTCAACCTTCTGTTGCCCTTGTTCCAACTTTTTTGAGATGTCATGTTCCCATCAAAGTCACAATGAGCTAATATTTTCATGGTAATGGTAAATGTGTCAGTTTTAACATATGCTCAATATGTTCTATTGGGAGTAAAATATAAGTCTGAGATTTGCAAATCATTGCGATCTGTTTTTATTCCAACATTCTGTAATTGGGGCTGTAGATGCAATTCAGACATTTCATGAACCAATTGAGACTGATGATTAATTTTTTTTTTGTTCTGCCTTAAACTGCATAGAGGGAATGAAAACAGTCTGGTGCATTTGTCACATCACCAAATACAACAGGGTGAGTTGTTGGTAAGCCAACCCATGGAGAAAGCTCTGACTGCAAGCTACTCTGAGAAAAACATGACAGAAAACAAAACCCAATGGAGTTTTTGAAGATATGACCAGAAACCCATCAATTTCTGCACTCAAGTTAGTTTATGCAGGTTGAATGACGACTCAGTCTACCCCTATGAATACAGGGTTGTAAAGACCTTATAGCTACTTGGATAATGCCATGGTTTAAGTTTACATTTTATATGTGAAGTTAAACTGAGGGGAGAAACATATTATGCATATAAGTGGCATATGAAAAATGTAAGTACGAGTTTGTACAACCTGCAACAGATAAAAATGAAAAAGAATGTACAACACAAAAAGTATGGAAGGGGAGGGTGAGGGCAAGAAACAGAAATACAAGAGAATAATTAATTCCCATCCATGTTTTTTCTGTCTCTGTTCCCTCCTCCAGCCCCTGTGTGTGGAGCTGACACTTTGCCCCACCCCTCTGGGAGCAGCTGGAGGGCATTTCTAACAACCTAACCATCTGAGGATTGACAGCAGAGGACTATTACATGCTGGCACCAACAGCAGGGTTTCTGACCTTCGCCTCCAGTGCAGCACAGACTCACAGAGGCCTTGCTGGAGAAGAGAAATCGCTAAGGACACATTGAATAAAAGGTAATATGGTAGTGGAACAAGTTGAAAATAGCATCCTGAATACAATATATATATATTTATATATTCAAGTTATTTACGCTCCTGATTTGCTGCTGCAAAGTTAAGAATACTTCAGCAGTAAATGCAAATAAGGCAAATTTTCAATATAAAGCCTCAGGTTAATTAACAACAGAAAAGTATTTTTGTCTTGTGACATAAAAACAAAGGCATAAAACTCGATAATTGGAACTAGTTTGAGTTAAATTAAATGGCCTCCTCAAACACAATAAAAAGAAAAAATTAGATTACATTTAATTGTCAGGGTTCAAATGACTTGAATTTACTCTTTAGGTAGTGGTTTTACTGCCGCTTATTTCCATTTTCTTTTTCACTGCGGCGAAGACAGGAGACCCTTCTTTGAGTATCTGAGATGTTGTAATTCCAAGAGCTGCAAGGGAAATCACCAAATATGTTGAAATCTGCTTTCAACAGACTGCAATGTTTTTATTCAGACATGTCACATAATACAATTAAGATACCTTCAAGACACTAGGAACAAACAAAAGAAGAGGAAAGCAGAGACATCTAAAAAAAATGTTCAAGTTGACCTGCGGCAGCAGCACTCTTTAATACTGGTTTCAGCCCATACGATGTACAGGAGACTGAACAAGCACAGAACAACTCAACACTTCAGTTGGTGGAATAGAAAGAAGACGACAACATGACAATTGCAGAAAATTTAAAGAAAAAGAACAACAAAAAAGGCAGTTCTGATGCTTACCAAAACATTTGCAGATAATGGATTTAATTTTCCGTGAATGGAGGAGACCAAAATAAAGGAATGCTTAGAGATGAAATGATGCTCGTCGCATACTCCTGTAGCGTCTGCCGTCTGGTGGAAGCACACCCCCACAGAAACAGCCTGCTGTCTGGTTGACACAACAGGTGAATGAGAGCCAGAACAACGGAACTAAAAGCAGTTTCTATCCATGGGCAGTCAGACTAGTAAATTACTCTGCCGAACACACTTTGTAAAATATGACATTCACCCTGCACTTTTTAAACCTTGAAGCACTAAACCCCCCCCTTCTTCACAGAGATGCTATTACCAATGTTTTAGACAATGTTCCTTTTTTTAATAAATAAATAAAAATCAAGTACGGAGACTTTGATGGTCGTTCCTCCTTCCTTGTATAAAGCATGTATCCTGCTGAAGAGTAAAAGCTGTGAACCATTTCATACACACTTTTAACACATGGAACTGAAGCTTTCTTTGTGAGATAAGTGTTGCATGGCAGACACGGACCATCGTGACCCATAGATTTGTACAGAGAGCCTCCGAAGTCCATTTTTCCTCGAACTGCACAGCGTCATGTTGCAAAGAGGCAGGACAAAGCTGCCGAAGCCTACAATGGAGCCGAGAGTTAGCTGCCAGTCAAGCATGTGAAATGTGTTTGATTGGTCAGTATTATTGCTTAATATAAATGTATCTGTTGGAGCCTACTGATAACATTAGCAATTTATTTTCTGATCGGTGATCACCTCCTCCTCCAAGTCCAGCCTCCTCTCTCGATGAGAGGAGCGAGCGCAGCTGCCCTGGATTTTTTGTGGACCTTTGCGTGGACGGAGGGAGGAGCGAGACACTTTTTTCAACCACTAAATTTATGTCAGAAAAGTCAACTGTGGATTTTCTGTTATTTAAATGAATAAGAACTTTTGGATACAGTCCTTTTTGTTCACTAGTGAGTCACGCACCTCTTCCTCCTCCAGTGGCTTGATTCTAGCTTTTGAAAGAAAAACAGTAGCCATAACATTATCTGATGTGGTACCAAAAAAATTTAAATAAATAAATCAACCACTGTACAATTCTCAGTGATATAAAATGCAATTACAGATGAAAAACAAAAGATTAAATAAATTCTGTCATGCTGTAAATATGTTTAATTCTGCTGCAAAGTTGGCACTTTCAACCTGGGGGTCAGTTGAGACTTGCTCTTTTTTTTTGTTAAGTCAGCGCCTAGCGGTCAGTCGATGAACTGATCAGAACGTATGTCCTGGATGAGCTTCAAACCGGAAGTGGGATGGTCGCCACTTGAATATCACAGAAACTTTTTTTTTTTTTTTTTTGTGATCAAACCACTTAGTGTTTTTGTTTTTTAAAGCCATTTGACATAACTTTAAGTGTGGGTTTAAATTTATGTACTTATTTTCAAACAGCATGAAACATTTTTATGCACTGACATTCAAGTGATTCCCCATAAAATAATACCATCAAAGGCATCCTTTACCAAATGAAGACAAATAGGTACTGAATGGTGCCCAGCTTGTTATCTTAAGAACAGGTTTGCTTTTCCACATACACAGAGGCACCTCAGAGCCATGTCCTCACATTATTACATGAACTTCCTTTAGCCTACTCCAAACTTCCATAGAATACCACATTTCCCGAAGGACAAAGTCAACAATGTTTCCCTATAAAAGCATGGTCTTCATATTGTCAGTGTGCCTTTACAAATAATGTTGTAGTTGGTGTTTGTAAACGCTCACTGCTGTGCCAAAAGTCATTTCCAAATGTTGACTGGCATTTATGAACACTGCTAAAATAAGGATTTATACCTGCCGTTTTGAGTGGGATCCATAAATGCCCACTGGTGATATTAAAACTTCCAAAGTTGTTAAATAATGAAGATGCAAACCTTGCTATTAAATTTAGTTCAAAGCCGCAATTGTGAATGCAGCTTTATGTCGTGCAGCAGATAACGTTCATAAACACAGACTGTCATTTCCAAATGCTGACTAGAATTTATGAATGCAGCTACAAACAGGATTTATACCTGCTGTTTTAAGCGGGATCCATAAATATCACTGGGTGGTACTGAAACATCTGGCAATGTTTATCAATGCAAACACTGTTTTTTAAATTCAGTTTGAAACTCCCTCTTTGACTTCCTGCACCAGTTTGGGTGGCGGTAATATTGTACTTCCAAATGTTGACTGTCGTGTATGTATGAATGTTACCAACCAAAACCCAATGACTACCACTGTGATAAATCGAGTTTGTAAGATAATCTCGCCCTTTGCTCCAGAAATAACCCATTTTTGCTTGTAGTCGAGCCAACAGTCCAAAAGCACATTTTAGCATTAGCTCCAAATTATAACTGGAATCACTTTGGTGGAAAAGGCCTGAAAGTGTGCTGCATACAACAACTGTGATCATTTGAATCTTATAAGCAAAAGCTGGTGAATACTGAAACCCAGTTCTTTCACAAAATTCCATTTCAGTTTAAGTGAGTCCATTTGTATAGGACGAGTTTTGAAGAAAAATAATCTCAAGACACAGAGAAAGCAAGAACAGGAGTAAATATATTTCCGTAAAATGTCGGGCTTTTACTCAGTTTGTTTTACAGACCATTAATATTTATAATAAAGCGCTGCACTGGGCTGCTGGCATTATTCCAATGTTAGTCTGGACAACCCAAGACTACGTTAATGTGTTTATTTAATCTATTTATTTTTCTTCAAATAACTGTGAAGATCAAACAAGTCAAGTGGATAAGTCAGTAGGCCTTCAAGCAGAGGGTTGCAGGTTCAATCCCACTGTTTACCCCTTTTTTCTTCTGTTTTCTCTCTATCCAATAAAGGCCGCTGGAAAGTCTTTAAAAATGATGCTGATATCACATATGAAACATAACCAAAGTACTGCTGATCAAATGGTGAATAATCTACTCTGATTCTGATGGAGTCAGTGCCTCACCGACCAGCCATGAATCTCATCATACGTCACTGGCCATTAGGCATTATTTATGTTTACATTTTAGAAATTTTTCATTTCAGACAGAAAAGGGATGTTTTAAATAAATGTGTAGTAATCTACTTTGTAATACTTTAGTATGCCTATCTTTGAGTATTTTTGTAGCATCTCCAAGAGGCCAGGTCGGATATCCTCTTGTTGGGTTTTCAGAATATGGTCACCCGACACTACAGCTGTAGCCAAAAACCACTTCTCCTCCATATTGTAAGTTTCTACTGAGAGCATGATGGGAAAAAAAAATGCATGGTGGGAAAAATGCTACAACAATCTAGTTGTAGTCTTGTAAATAGTGACCCTGCGAGATTCACAGTCTTTGTAAAATCTCAGTCTGAGACTAAAAACTGTAAAAACTTGTCTTTAGGTGCGAGCTGATAGTTTTCCCAAGAGTCTTTTCCAAATCTTTTCAAACTCTTCTGATGTAAGCCCAGCATAATACTAGGGGGATAAAAATCCATCGATATGTATCGATACATCGATGTAATAATGAAAGATCCAATAGCATCGATCAAAAAATAAAACATCGATCTCATATCAAAACGGGTAATAATTTGTAAAACAATCCTTTACTTTGAAATTCCCTCTGGCACTCCTCTTGCTGCCAGGGTTAGGGTTAGCGCAAGTGGCGCCATGGAAAGTTCCAAGGAAAGTACCAGCAAAGAGATCATCTCTCCCAGAGGAAATAAATCAGCTGTCTGGAAATATTTTGGATTTGGGAGAAAAGACGGGTCAACTGACAAGTCGCAAGCTGTGTGTAAACAATGCCAGTTAGAGCTACAATATTCAGGTAACACCACAAACCTTGCCGTGCACCTCAAGAAAAAACGGCACTAACCCCCATGCTAGCAGTGTTAACAATAATGACATAGTTGCATCATCATCAGTCATGACCAGCTTCTTCACACACAAACTAAACCATAACTCAAAAAGAGCATCAGACATTACTGCTGCAATTTCCTATTTCATATGCAAAGACATGAGGCCTCACAGTGTTGTTGAGAACGAAGGTTTTCATGAGCTGCTACAAACTTTAGAGCTGAGATATTCAGTACCGTCCAGACAGTACTTCAGTGAGACTTGTATACCGCGTTCGTACAGTAAAGTTAAAGATGAAGTTAAAAGCGAATTAGCAAACGCAGAGCGCGTCGGTATAACAACGGATGGGTGGACGTCGTGTCCAACAGAAGCATATGTGACTGTTATATGTCACTTAATCGACAACACCTGGTAAATGAAGAATTATGTTTTCCAGACTCATGTTTTGAATGACTCGCATACAGGAGCAAATCTTGGGGCGCTTCTGAATGAAGCATGTCAGGAGTGCAATATACCTGACGAAAATCCTGCTCTGCTCTTGTGACGGACAACGGCAGCAACATGTCGGTAACTGGAGTAGAGTCAAGTCTGTCGCCACACATCAAATGCTTTAGACTTACTGTGAAGTTGGCTGCACAAAAAGGCCTGAAATGTACTGATGGTGCAGTTCTTTTTGCTAAGATACGCCGAGTTGTCTTGATTTTCCACTGCGGTTTTAAAATAAAAGCAAAAGCTTCTTGGTGTTCCAGAACATAAACTTATACAAGATGTTAGCACACGCTGGAACAGTTCTTTTGACATGTTAGACCGTTTTCTGGAGCAACAAGCTTCAGTGTGCGCTTCACTCCTGGACAAGAAAATGCAAAAAGGTGCAAATGATGATGTGCGCACTCTTAAGGAAAATGACATTACTGTTGCTGAAGACTTGTTAAAACTACTTGAACCAGTAAAAACTGCCAGCACCATTATGTGTGAAGGTAATCAATCTACGTTATCTGTAATTGCTCCATTGAAAGCTAAATTGTTGGAGCATTTCAGACTCTCAGAGGAAGACTTTGCTTTAATAAAAGAGATGAAGGGGACTATGGCTAAGGAGCTTGGACAACGATATGTAGATGTTCAGCAAGTGATACATACAGCATTGGCCTTAAGGTTCAATAAGCTGCCATTTCTAAGTTGTGGCAGAAAGATGCAACTTTCCAGCATCTCACAAGAAAGGCGGCAGAGCGGTGGGACCTGAAAGTAAGACTTTTGTCTATTTTTGGTAACATTTTCATCAATGTCAACACTGTTCATGACTAATATTCTCATTGCTTCCTTCAGTTTTATAATACTAATTATTTACATTGGATATTGTGTGTGCACTGTTTTAATTATCCACAGAATGACAGTAAGAGAAGAACACATCTCCTTCACCATCAGCTGGCCAAACATCTGGTTACATGTCTGATGATCAGGTTTATAATGATAAACCAGCATCATCCCAGGCTCAAGTCACTGAACCAGGTTTTATTTTTTATTCTAGTGAAAAATGTCAATAACTCAAAGGTATTAGAGGGTTAACGAGGCAGTAAACAACTTAC
>JBAMYA010042633.1:0-14199 GCA_037176975.1 Arrhamphus sclerolepis
GAGAAGAGAAGAGAAGAGAAGAGAAGAGAAGAGAAGAGAAGAGAAGAGAAGAGAAGAGAAGAGAAGAGAAGAGAATGACAAGAAAATGACAGGATGACAGGTAAACCATGAAAAACATGACAGTGACATGAGTGTACGATCACATGCAAGACCAGAAGAGGGACACCTTTGACAAATACACAAACACAGTTAAATGAGTGACCACAAACCAGCTAACATAATTTAGGAATTTGCAAATAACTACTTAATAACTGTTCAGGTACAATCTATAATGATTTTGAATTTAACGTTCCAGCTGTACGGCACTTTTTCATAAATAGGACCATGATTTCAGAACAAGTTGACTTGCTAAAGTTGATGGGCATTAGTTGTTGGTTAAAAAGTCAATTTTTGCCTGACTTCAATGAATTGTGTTTATACTGTTGTCTGAAACCCACAGGTGAGCACATTTTTACAAATGCGATTCAGGATAATCTTAGCCAGAACTTATTTAGGAAAAACTGAGTTAAAGTGAAAAACCTTCCTGCATCAGAAGCATATGAGCATTTTCAGTTCTTTCTGGAAAGAATGCAAAGTAAACGCTGGGTCCTCTGGGCCACTCAGGAAAGGAACAACCCAGCTTTCTATCTGCAAAGAGTTCAAATGCTGCTTCTATGATGATGCAAGAGCCAAAGTGTGAAAGCACTATCAATGCTGAATAATATACACTTGTTCAGAAAAACAAATGTTTCTCTCTCAATATAAGACTGAAATGCAGAGGTACAAATATTGCTTTTGGATGAAACACTTTGACAAAACATCAAGAGCTGTTTCTCTGGTTGCTCTCAAACTGCAGATGGGAACACAAAGTGGTGCAAATGAACTTTTGCTGTTAAGATTGCTGACCCAAGAGCCAGTTTTGGAAACCGAGCATCAGCATGCCAAGCCACACACAATTCCTCATGCAAGTAGTAAGCTCACTGGAGGGCGAACCTATGCTGCTCATTTTTGCTGAGCCTGGTGGTGCCTCATGAGCAGAGGCCACCTGGTGCTTGCCTACAAGCCCGTCCCCCAGGTCTGACTCGAGGGTAGGACCCCAGTGACCTATGTCTTGGTGAAAGAAATGTGGCTCCTTGATTTTCCCTCTAGGTCTATCCCCTCCCAGGACAAATTTACTTTGGGAGACCCAACAAGGGGCAGATGCCCCTACCAATATAGCTCCTGGGATCATTTGGGTACTCAAATCTCCCCGCCATGGTAAGGTGGCAATTCAAGAATTATTTTACAAATATCCATTTTATTTATCTTTATCATGTGTAATTGCATTGCATCAGGCAACCACTGCACAGTTACATCTGGTTGACAATACTTATTACCTGTTAGGAGCTTAAAAATAGTTCCAAAAGTTTAAACTCATCCCCCCATTTATGTGATGCTAAGGTAAAACATAAAAAAAAACAAATTAAAAGGAGGTCATGTAGAAAGGGAAGGCAAAGCAGAGCAAAAATGAAGTAATCCAAACAGGAAACAATCCAAATCTAAATAAGTAAATAAAATGCATTATCTAGTATAAAGACTCATAAGGTGGCCCCAAATGCTGATCAGTTTGACTCCACAAACCTTTGTTTGGACCAAACAAGTGATAGTTCAGACCATGCAAGAGACAAGTTAAACGTTGCACTGATAGCACTTTAAGCCCCAACTGAAGCACCACCAATCAAATTTCAGAGTGCTCTGTGGTGCATATCAGCTATGCAATCAGACAGCAATTACAATCTGTGCTGTCTGAAAGTAGCCTTAGCTGTTTTCATCATAAGATATAGTCTAATGAGAGATCCTGCTGCGCAAAGTAAAACTACAAAGAGACCAGAAACATCATAATTCAATTATCCTCCAAACATTCTGGAGATGGATTTCAATTATGTGTTGTAATGCAGGAGAATTTCATTATAATCGTGTAAAGTGATGAATTAGCCTAAAATCTTAGCCAGCACCACTGCGTTTTCTTCTGAACATAATTAGCATCTGACGCCTAACTTCCTAGTCTTGGATCTTCTTTTTCTGAAGGCAAACACTGAGCAACTCTAATCAAGAAATATTCTGTCTTTTTTTATGGTAGTCATCAGGGTTTCTAATACAAAACCTCTCAGCTGATCGAATTCAAGTCCCCGAATCCACAGTCACACACAGTTGATAAGATGAACACATCCTCAGTGTTCCCGACGTGATCACTTGTTGTTAGGAAACACTAAAAACCCAACACTAAATGACAGAAATCTCTTTGTTCTGAAATCTTCAGTAGTTGATCAATCCTTACTTTTTTTTCCTTTTCACCTCAGTCCTGTGCTATTTTTGTTCATGCACTAACAAGGCAGATCATTCGTTTTACAGCCTGCATAGCTTTAATTCTCCATGCGGAGTTATTTGGCGGCCAGGATGACATACAAATGGTATGAACAAGTTATGGAGAGTTAGGTTCCTTTTCCCAGCTGAACTGTGGCTTAGACATTTCCCTGCATAAAAAGTCTTGTGACTGGAACTAATTGGTGAGATGATGGAATCATCTGCCAGCAATTTAGCAAAGAGTCTTTGCAGTTTGTGCCTTACTCGGCAGGTCTTTCATGACAAATAGAATGATACAACCTGGAGAGTATCTTCTGTGAGAGCCTCAGATATTTAAGATACTGAAACCATCTCACTGTTTCTTGATTTAAACTTATTTCAGCATACGCATTTGAGGGGGCTGTGTTTCTATTATGTTTCTATTGTAAGCACTTCAAAAGGTTTTAGATCCCTGTTACGGTGCACTCACATTTGACATGCTTGGTTCAGTAAAGTAAGTCCTGTTGATGCAGTTCACTGGTGATACACACCAAACAACTGATGAATCTATTAAATGTTAAGCACCTGCGCTGCACGTGCCAATCAAGGTCCCTCTATTTCAGCAGCGCTCTGGATCTTGGGAAGATGCCAGAGCAGCTATGCCAGTGTGAACGTGCCTTTGTGGTTTGCAATAAAAACGACAAGAACCTGGCTGACTGTTGTGGAGTATTCTGTGCTGACGAGAACCCTGGTAGCTGGTACGCTCTACATGGATATTCCAAAGTTGTTATCTGTTCACGCCTTGGATGAGGATGCTGCATTTCAGTGAGAAAAAGGACTTTGTTCTGAGCTCTATATTTTTCACCACGGTGGATCACAGTTGCTTTGAGCATGAAAAGACGCGTTATCTCTGGTCAAGAATACTCTTCTCTTCACTCTCCAGCAAAAGCCTCAGTTCTCAGTAGGAAAAAGACATGAGTTGATGTTTGATTCTTTCTAATTGACATATTCTTGATTTGTATTGATTTGTATCGTTATTAAACCATTATTGCACTGTTTGCTTTCCTCCTGCTAAATTAGGTTAAAAAAAAGAAAAAGAAAGTCCTTTACTAAAATTATACATTATGCACATTTACTTCATGATCTTAATTTGGGTTAAGTTGCTGTATGACTGAAAAAGAATAGTGCAAGAATCGAGTCCACCGAATATGAAACTTGACATCCAATAAGAGCTCAGATCAATGAGGGGAGAGCAGCTGTTAGCAGATGTGGCTGGCAACTTCACCAAATTACACAGGTCCACTTAGCAGGCTGAGTTACCAGAAGAAGCAGCTCTGGTTCTCAGATGTAGACACTTAGAAGCCCGGTTGTGTTTCATGGCTTCAGCAAGTCCCAGTATAACTCCATTCGGATAAGACTCTATTAAGTTCCAACCCTTTAAATGGAGAACTGGACCAGACTGTCTGTATGGTAGTTTTTCTGGACCCTGCTTAACCAACTATGTAAGTGAACCCAAGTGGGCAATTCACTTTGGGCCAATGTGGAACCAGTAAACCAGTCCATCTCAGATGGGACCCAAATATAAAGGAAATCATTTTCTGCTTATTTGATCTGGACCAAAAGAGTCAAATCGCAAGTCTAAATGTACCTTTAATGTCTCACAGTGACCTGAACCACAAAAGTCCACAAACCTCCTTTTTGTGCCTCCATTTGATTCATTAAAGGCGGTACTTACCAAAGTTGATGTTATACTCTCCTCCTCGCTCACGGTACATTTGGTAGACAAAGAAGCAGGAGGCAGGCTTGAGCAATAGGTTGAGGATGGCCATTCCTACACTAAAGCGATACACGCCATATCCAATTTCTGGCGGGGCGTAAAAGAGTGAGAAGTGGATGATGTCGGTCAAAATTGTCACAATCATCCCTATAAGAAACTAAAGAGAAAGGACAAAATACAGCATGTGTTAATGGATTTTTAAACTTTTTTTTTTCATAATTGAAAGTTCCATCAGACACGTCTGTGATACAACAAGAACAGTACCCTTTTATCCTGCAATAAGGAGAAAATAAGATCTTCCACTGCTGAAGAAAGCAGAGGTCCAACATCACAGCACAAACCGCAAAAAACACCCCACATTCAGTTATATACACCACAACACGATACACAAACGCATCATCACACAAACCACACGCATCACTGTCTGGTGCCTTTGTCTTTGTTGGTGATTTTAATGTTTCTGACAGAATCAGTCTCAGGTCCTGATAAAGTAAAGTTAGATCAAACTATCAGGAGGCCTGCATTAGATCACATTCACTGTCACCTATACACAAGAACATTTGTATGAATTGTTAAAAAAAAGAAAGAAAAGAAAAAAGAGGGTTTTTGCACTAATCCCCCCCCATACATATGCCAACAACTCTAAGGACTTAAAAGAAGAAAAAAATATGATTAGTTGACACAAAACCCATAACTTATTGGCACTTTGCTTTGTAATACGTCTGTGGTACTGTAATACTATTCAGTTACTGTGACAGTCAGAGTGTTTTACTTTCAGATTTACCACTGTGAAAAAGTGTAACCTCTTCAAAACAGATTTTGAACTGTGGCTGTGATGAATCTAATGGCCACACTGCATGTTATTATACTGTTGTATGACGTGAAAAATTACTATTTTAACCAGTGACATAATTTTCATCATCAACGAAATTAACACCTATCTCCCAGCATCTTGGTTTACCGCTGTATTTTTATTTTCATTCTCCGAGTCACGCAGACGAATACTGAGCAAGTCTAGACAAGAAAAACTCACTAGCTTTTTATGGAACTATTTTCAATGATGTCATCAAATCTTAAACAACAAACCCTCTTCCTGACAAAGCTTCCTGAATGTCAGGTTTGTGAAATGCAGGAAAATATTCCTCACTCCATCAGAAAAAAAAGAAAAGAAAAAAAAAATCACTTCTGGAAGAACTTGTGCTAGAACTTTTTCTGACATTAGATCACTACAACAGTAAGTGAACTCATCTTCCTGTGATGTTTCAGGAAGTTGTACTGAGGCATCACAGGAGGAATCAGAAAAAGCAGCTTTCATACCCTACAGCCTTCTTACTCTGACTTAAAGGAAGGCTATCTTTCTCACAGGGATGTTCATAGTTTGTCCCAGATTCCACACTCAAATAGGTTCTCTTGGATATGCTGCCTGCACTGCACCAGTTTGACTCCTGTATGCGTCACATGGTTGAAAAAAATAAAATAAAATAAAAGGAATTAACAATACTCACCATTAGAACAGCATCGACTGAGTCCCTCTGTGCAATCGCCCACACTCCAACTGCTAAAACACTGAAGTTCCCCAATGAGAAGGATATAGGCAGCCATACCATGCAACCCCTGAGGGAAAGACGGAATTCAGGGGTAATGGTTTCTCACAAACATGCCAGGAGTTATGTCTGATAGCATGTAGTATGGTACGTGCAGGTGAAAGAGGCCTGACTCAAGAGTGTGAGTATGTGTATGTGGGCCAATAGACAAGAGAAATTCCTCAGGTTTGTGAGAAAAAAAGTGCTCACACTCACCATACAGTAAGCAGCCAGTGTACCAGGACTATGGCCTAGAATGAAGAAGAGAATACTGATACTGAGAATGAATGGTTGAATAAAGGCTTCTCATGCACCATTAAACGTTTCTCTGCTGTTCCACAGTCAGGATCCCCTCTTCCTTTTATCCTGAAACAATTTGGCTTTTGGAACATTTTTTTTAACAACAAATAGGAAACATGTGACGAGTTGCATCTAAGGGAATTCACAGATACTGTAGCTGCTGTGATATGCTGGGGCCCAAATCATGAAAACGAGTGAGCAAATGACAACAAGCGTCACCTTAAGCTGCATCACTGAATGTACTTTACAGTTTTCTTTTTCAAATGTTATGATTTGTGAATATGAATGGTAATCAAAGGCATCATTTTCTGTATTCTTCCAGAAGAAATGCCACTGCATCCACAAAACCTCTACAGCAACAGGCAAAACCTTACTGGTCTTGTTAAAAGCTTGCAGGAGAACGGGATATTTACTGAATACTTGCCAAATCTATGACAATATATATGCATACATAAAGATGTACAATATTGGTGTTGTGTAGGCTGTATCTGATGTGTCTGATAAAAATACTTGCTCATAGTGCGTGTACAGATTTAAATTGTTGCCTCACTGAGGAAATGACACTGAGAACTGAGGAACAGCACTGAAACCAACATTTCACAAGCATCATTTTTTGTTAAACCTTTGTTCCTCACTCAAAAAACATACACAACATTTAACAGTGAACCTCACCTTTAAATTTATGGCAGGAATTTCCATAATCGGGTGTTTGCAAGCAGCTCCTCCCTGATCCGATTCAGTGTTTCAACTTGTTGAAAGGCCACATGAAAAAATGCTGCAGTTGTTCCTCTTACACACACTTTGCCGGGACAGCCCCTCCCACCTCCATTAACCACCCCCCACCCCACCAAACACAAGCCATGTGACAGCAGCCTGACTGCCTCCCATGTGACTTCCTCCCTCTCCTCTCCTCCCCTCTCTTCACATCACTCTTCCCTCCCTCCTCCTCCAGCTGGCAGTCCAGACTTCAGCAGCAGCCACAGCTGGCCCTGCTGCCTATCACAGAAGTTCACGTGAAGGAACTGAAATGCAGCATTTAACAAACATATCAAACACATGTTCTCTTTCTAAGAACATATATATAATATCTATAATTGATAGCCAAGATAAAAATTTCATAAGCTGCTATTTCTGTCATCTGAATGAAAAAAACAAACATAACATGTATCACATGACATCACATGCCAGCGTTTGGGACAGATGGGGAATTTTGAAATAAGCACCCGCAGATCGTGATCTGCATCTATATTTTAAATGTTTCATCAATTTTAATCAGTTATGCAATTACAGGGGTGCCATAATGAAGTAAAAAAGTTTAAATTATAGAAAAAAAAAACAATTTTACAACTTATAGCCTAATTTTACTTGAAAATGTTTCAAAAAGCTATTTTCCAACAATTTCTTCTTCTTGTTATTATTATTATCATTATTATTATTATTTTAAGTTAACAAGTCAATAGTTGTCGTAAAAAATAAAATCACAATCAATGTAGTACATTTAAAATAATCTCCATTGATCAAAGGGCTGTACAGACTAAAAGAAATCCAGATATGTATATCATACACATATCACACACACACACACACACACACACACACACACACACACACACACACACACATAGAAAAAATCCATATAGCCCTAAATTAGCACTAAATAAAGAATTGTACCAACAATAATGAAGACAGGACTTGGACAAGATTAAGTAAACTCTATGTACATTAACAAAAAGGCCTAAAAAAAAAAAAAAAAAGCAAAGATGTAGGTTACCTAAAGGAATTTAAAATATTCAGTACTTTCAGCAGCTCTAATGTAAAAAAAACAGACTGTTCCAAAGTTTTTGAGCCAATTATAAATCTTGTCTCGCCTCTTGTTTCTCAGAACAGTGCAGAGAACTTCGGCTGGACGGTGGAAACATACGTGGAGCGACGCACCGACATACAGAAGCTGAACATACAAATAAATAAATTCAAGTTTGTTTCTGATTTGTCTGAGGTGAATCAGGGAATCTGAATTAAATAATTTGCTGTTACACCAGAAGTGAAGTAAAACATTTCTTCCTCATGTGGGAACAAACTTTTACTTTAGTTCTTGTATAAATAATATTATTCTGCAGTTATAATGCTTATTACCAGTACAAGTGAGTTATAGGCATACAGACAAACAGGCAGCTAATGCCTAAAACAAAATGGTTCAGAATTAAAGCTAAATGGACAAATTGTAACTAAAAAAAATATAAAAAAAAGAAAAAAATGAAATAGAATAAATAAATCTGAACAGTTATTTTATTTAAGAAATAAATAGATCTAAATAAATGTAAGTGAATACATTTAAATATAATGCAGACAGAAATTGTGATTTACCTAAATAGATTAATTAATTAATTAATTAATTATTCATCAAAGATATATACATATATAGATGTTACAACAAATGAAAAGTTTTGATTGTCCTTTTGTGTTTTTAAATGTCTTCACTTATCCATTTAATTGTCTATATGTTTATTTGATGTTTCTATTGCTTAGCAGCTTTTCTATCATTTCTTAGGGGGAAAAACTGTTCTGGGGAGATTGAATAAAGTTTAGAAGCTAGAAGCTCATGATCTCTCACCTGATGTCTCAATTGAAAAAAAGAGAAACAAATCTTGGCCTTTACAGCATTCTCAGGGCTTTTAATGAGACCAGTCAGATGGGTAAGGAACCTTAACTTTTAGACGAGGACCACAGGTGCCGCCTCGACAAAGTTAAGCATGAGTTTCAGGATCAATCTTCTCAAGAAGGGTTGGGCGTTACCCCACTCTGCAGTGGACTTATCGATCCATTGCTCAGAAAATGTACATTGAGATCTTCTCCACTAGATGAGAGTTCCTGCAGCTTCAGGTTGGGAAACAGTCTGACTGCTGTCTGCATATCCCTAGAAAACAGCTTGGAGGTACCAAGCCTTCTAGGACTCTTTAGTGGGGATGCTGGAAGGGGCTTCTATCTGGGGACTCCATTGTTCTGCTGGGGGACTTCAAAACAGACTTCAGACTGAAAAACTTTGTCCAGCTCTGCTCTGAGATGACACTTAGGAGCTCCATGTCTACTTAAGGCTGCAGAAAACCTAAACGTAGCTCAGACAGCCTTCTCATTCAAAGGCATTACAGAATGGTGCAAACTCCCAAAAAAGTCTTAAATGTTCCACTCATCTAAAGGACTTCAATTGTAATGTCAGGAAACAGCTGTTGGAAAACCAGCACTGTTTGCATGGAAAAATAATTGAAATCTTGGCATTAACGATTACAGACCAGACGTTTGGCGTTTAGTATTATTATATTATTGTAATTTTATGACCTTGTACAGTGATTGTATGTAGGGTTTTTGAAGACTTTTAATGTATGTTTTATGATATTAGACTGTTTTATTAACTCACCTGCTCAGGGACTACAGAAAGTTTAAGCTAAAGTTTAAGCTAAATCTGGTGCAAAGCATCTTTTATTAATGTTTTGTTTTTTTGTTTTTTTGCACATTGTCCTTGTTTTAAATAAACTAATAAATGAAATGAAGTGACACAAACAGATGATAATATAGTTATCTGAAGAGATGTGAAAGGGAGTAACTGCCTGTCTGACCTGGGGCTCTCTGCTTCTCCCGTGAACTGAACCTGGGTAAGAGTTTTACAGCACGGAAGTTCCAGGTTAAAATCTCTGCTGGAGGCCTCAGTGTGGCATTTGTATGTTCACCAAATGCCTTCATGAGGTTTTCTCTGTATCCATCCTCCCATGGTCCAAAAACATGCATGTTAGGTTGATTAGGACAGAGTACTTGTGGTTTAGTGGTACAGTATGTCTTGCCTCTGTTTGTCTCTGTGATGGACGGTGATCAGTCTAAGGTGTACTGTACATTTGGTGACGTCAGAAATATGTTTTAAGATAAAGAAGGCATAATAAATGAATGGATGCATGATAATAACTGAGACAACTTTCCAGTGTTAGTTTCATTTCAGGTCTTTCTGTACAGATGCTTCCCTCTAATGTATGTGGTCTGTCCATAGACATTTGTTCAATAAGTCGCCCTTATTGTTCTGTCTCTGCTGTAGTTGTAATAATTAAATGCTGCTGCTGTATTTGAAGCTATCATAAAGCACTAAGTGACACCAATGACATTCTGATCCAACACATCTGAATTTAGATAAATTTGTTGCAACCAGATTTAAATAGCTTTACAGATCATTTCCAAACAGGAAACTGCGTAAGCATTATGACAAGAACAATCACTGTGACTGCAAAAACAGCTTATGACAAAGGGAAATATGCTTGTGAGACAGATTTTTGATGCATTTTCTTTACAGAACATACACCAGAAACTCTCAGACACCACAAAGTATAGAAAGCAATCTAGTATTTATACCATGATACAGAAAGTTTTTAATAAGATACAGAAAATTAATTTATCTCTTTGGGAACACATGCGGCACTCTGTCGTGCACTGCCCTGCATGATGGGCTATGAATTACCTCCACACCAACTTGGTAAATTCTTTGGTGATTTAAGGAGGTTCTGAGGGGCATTAGTGATGCAAGTTGTTATCTTTTGTGATAAAGAAAATGATGTTGTGCAAAACAGGAAATGTTTCTATTTTGAAATTACCTTGTACACACACACATTATTGATAAGTGGCACTTGAGGGGTTTCATACCTCTGCATAACGTGGTGAACATATATCGTCCTCACTGATGATCATTTTAAATGGTGAACTTTTAACCTTGAAATGAATCATGTGAACATTTGCAGAAGCCAGACTTTTAAAATGCTAATGTAACATGCACTCTTGTTAATTGCATTCTGTTGTCTGCTTCAGTTTCCGGTGCATCTGCGCTGTTTCACCTCAGCAGGGATGATCCATTACGTGCCTCAGCACGGCAGATGGCTCTTGCACGGCCCGGTGTGACCCTGAGACCCCCGATCACCTCTGACCCCTGCGACAATTCATGGCTGTCATATGGGTGATGGCCATTGCCTGCACCCATGCAGTCAAACATTTTCCAGCAGGCACTGCTCAATGCTTGCTGCAAAAAAAATGGATGGGACTGAGTTGAGACAAACGGGGGAAGTTTTTTTCATTTTGAGTTGTAACAAGATAAAGCAATCACAAGACATCCTAATCTCATTGAATTTTTCTTTTTTTTTTTTAAGTTTAAAATTCTAACATGCTGTGAGAGACGAGTATATATTACAGCTTAAATGTGAGGCCGCAGAAACTGCGACAGAGATCCACTTTATTTGATGCTCTCTCTATTATCAGTGCTGCCTTTGAAATGATTTATGGTCTCGTTCACTTTCTCTGAAGCTCGAGAGGAATTACATAGTTTCCTGCTGCTTTGAGTAGATTCTTGTCGCTGCCGTACTTGTGTACTTTTAAGAAAAAAATTGGCTTGAGACAGCAACTTTGGCAGTTAATTACTCCAAGTAAACCTTAAAAAACATACGCAGGGGTGCCTTTATTGCTGCTGCAAGCTTGCCAGCATGTGGTTGTGTGTAATCTATCACTTCCTTGTCTATTGTCCAAGTTTCATCAGGACACTCTGCCAGAGCTTGTCTGTCGAAAGTAGATGTTAAAAATACATCAGAGCTGCTTTCATTCTGCGGCTGTAAATTGGGATGGCACAATCGCTGTTTGACTTTGCTGCTGCTTTACTACGCTCTCCACCTTATCAAATATTGATATGGATTGATTTTCAGAGGCCTTGTGTGTTCAGATCAGAGACACGCTGAATACTCTTGACTGTGCTCACTCTATTCAGTTATAAGCTTTAAAAGGGTCGTTGCGAGATCATTAAATTATATACAAATGGATGGCACCTCATTACTGCCTAAAAATAATCCTCATTTCTAATGAAAGATTGAGTATCTGTGCAACAGGGCAAATTCTATTCCACTGAGGCACCTTGAGGATAAATTTCAAAACATTAACCTCTCTGTACAAAAATGCTGCTTAGACTTTGTTGTTGCACAGGGTTGTAGTTGCACATGCTATGAATTCTTTAGACATAGCAATGCAAAGTTCAACGTGGACTGGATCGCATGCAAGGCATCGCAAAATTTTCATCGCAGCCAAAAGAAACCTGAGACATGACTTCAGGTCCTTACATACTAGCTTTTCTTTGCAAAACATTTCCATTTTTTCCCTCAGTCTCCATGTTATGTAACTGCCATCTTCTGGAAAGGTGTAAATTCATACCCCCTCTTTTTTTTCAACCTCCCATTGTAGTCAAAAAGGAGTGAAAAAGGAGGCACTGCTTGTGTATGAATCCCCCATTCCTGAGAATTTCTTGCAACGTTATAATTCCGTTTTATGTGTGCGACATTATCAGCGTTATGCGGAAAACAATAGAAGGAAACACATTTATATAACATATTTATTTACTTTTTATTCTCTAATTCTACTTTTCATCCTGAAAGAAATTACATGCGTCAATCATCAGGAATCCTGAAAACCACAGAGACAAAAAAAAGAAAAGTTTGAGAAATCAGCTTAGTCCAAGTCTTGCCTCAGGCTGTAAAGTGATGGACATCAAGATGGCCTTTTCTTTACCATATCGGCTTTCCTCACCACCATGTGACCCACAGCAAGTTACACATTATTGTGTGTAATATAGTACTAGCAGTAATAATTGTCGCAAATATGCAATATAGAAATAACCATTCTCAAACGCAAATAGCCATAAAAGCAAACAATGAAACTCATTACACAGTTTAGCTTTGTGAGTATTTATTCAAGAAAACAGAAGAGGCTGAAAAACACTATATATCAACAAACATGTTTAAAAACAGAATAAATAAAACAAATATTAGGACATTTAAGATGGGAACTAATGAGTCTTTAAAACAAAAAAAAAACATTATCATACCTCTGAAAACTGGAGTTAATTTAAAAATATCCTTTCCATTTGGAGTGCCTTCATGTTTACAGTTCAGGACAGTGGAAGGGTTTAAATATTATTTGGATGCAATTTTTCAGCACTTGGAGAGCCACTAATGCATGGGAGCAAGAAACATGGCATAACAGAGCACTTAAAAAAAAAAAAAGACAGTAGACAGTTTGCTTGACCTGATCTTCTAGGTCTTGAAGCATCAAAAGTAGTTGTGGGACTCCAAAAAGATCGAAGCAATATCACAAAGATTTTTAACAGTGTCTGATTCAGGTTAGATGAAAGGCAACAAAACCAGATGCAGACAGACATTTTAAAAAGGATTTTACAAAACAAACTATGCCTAGAAATGAAGCCACACCAACAACAAACATAACTATGGTAATTACTCAACACCTGGTCTGTGTGATATCTGTAAAGATTAGTCAGGAAAGAGTCAGCTGCAGGGAGAATCGCTTCAAACAATTTAAAGCAAATGAAAATAGATTTTCTAACAACTGGTGGGATGAATTTATTTTGGAAAGCCCCCTTTTCCTGTACTGACAAATAAACAGAATTAAAATGGATCAATGGCTTTTAGCAGTTCAGATAAATGCTTAAAGGTGCAGGATTAGATGCAGGTCTTGTTCCACAGAAAAACATTCAAGCAGCATTTAGAGTTTAGTCCACAGATATTTTGGGTTAAACAGCTCAGATGTAAATACTGTTTGAATCAAAGAGATAACTATTTTTTTGTTGGTGATTTGGAAAAGAAAAACATACATAAACAAACAAACAAAAATAAAGACATCACCTTTAAGCAATTGGTCCATTTGCAGTATCATGGCTATCCTTTCAGCTTTGTTAGAGTGGTCATGCGGTCTTTCTTTGTCTTTCTTCTCCATCTCACTCTTCTCCCCTTCCTCATCCTCATATAGTGATGAAGCCTCCATGGTCACTGCTGACTGACTCGGGGACCACACAGCGACCCCTCCTCTTGGTCACGCGACGCTTTCGATGGAATTTAGCATAACAACGGAACCCTGAAAGATCATTTCAAAGGGCAGGTTGTCAGGAAAGAGTAAATCTGACCACCAGCAGGTTTTTAAAAGCATACTTTAAAAGAAAACATACTTAGGAACACACCTCACATAACACCACATAGTAAGGTGCTACGATACTTATTTAAAGAGGAAAAGTCTCTCTCTCCCTGTCACACTCACCCACAGATATTATAAATATATAAATATATATATATATATATATATATATATGTATATATATATGTGTGTGTGTGTGTGTGTGTGTGCAACCTCAGTCTCAAGGCATTCTTCTTCACATGTATTCAC
>JBAMYA010042634.1:0-14197 GCA_037176975.1 Arrhamphus sclerolepis
ACAAATGGTTAATTATATCATTTGTATGTTACAGTTTCACCTTTCTGGCAACATCAATAAACCTGTGGATGATTATCCTGGTGTTAAGAAGGAGTTTAGCTGACTGTCAAGTTATATTCAGCACATATAGCAAGGGCAGTACACAGGCCAAACAATTTACCTTGCAGTTTGTTTGTTTTTCCGCTACATTGATATTTCCCATCTGACCACACACATATGATTCAACTGCCTGAAAACTTAAAGCACATTTTTACCAGTAATTATCTCATTATAATAATTCCTTAAGCCTGAATTGACTCAGATGGTAGTGTCAAGCTTATAGTCATTCCAATTACTTCCCACACATCTTAAATTATACAGCACCAACTGCCCGGCCCTGTGACCCAACTGAAGACATACTGCGAATACTTTAACACCGCATTTCAAATTCAGAACACCTTCCACACTTGAGATTTATGAAAATCTTTCAAACTAGCCATTTCGATCAAAAGTGTCTTTCACACAGATATGCACAAAAAAACCCACCCATTGTATCTGTTACTTAAAGGGCATATGCATCCACAAAGCAGTGAATGTGTCCATAAGGAAACTGCCGCATAGAAATGTACAACAACAGCCGTTATTACTTGGCATTTGGCACTGACATCAATCAGGGGCGGCCATTCTAAGCACCGTGATGGTACATAACTGCTCAGCCAGAGAGCTGATTTAATAGAGCATGGTCTGATAAAGTCCCTGCAGAGATCACTACATGGCCAATAGGTTGTTCAGGAAGGTAATTGGTCAAAAAATAAAACATCTCTCAGGAATGGGATCCAATGTTATCACAGTGAGTTTGGCACACTATTAATGAGTTACATTAGTTCCTTTTAGCCCCCTAACTATATTTTTGCTCAGACTGTGCAAGGGGATATGTATTTAGGCATAATTACAGTGGTGATGACTAAATGTTTATCTTATAATCTGAGTATGTACACATGAGGATTTCTGCAGTTGTAATAACAGGGAGAGTAATGATGCAGAAACACAGCTTCAGTTGTTCAGTTATTTCAAAGCAGGCCCTAAAATATTTTTAATTGATCTGTACACCTGCAGACATAAAGGTGTTCAAAACATATAGACGACAAACTTTTATTATTTCTTTCATTTTTCTTTCAGTATAGTAGCTAATATTTTAAAAGACTGCAAGATGTGCTGGTGTTAAAGCAAATCAAAGCCTCAGCTCTGTCAGTTTCATCTACATATTAAACCCAAGTGGGTGAACATTACTTTGAAATTCATCTTCACCTCGCAAAAAAAAAAAAAAAAAAGTAGGTAATCTCATGAATATGTTGCAGTGACTCTGACAAGTTTGCAATTACTTTTTCAGGGGATATGTGCCTGAGGACCCTGCACCATACGCTGGGAAGCCTGAAGGATCATCCCTGGCTGAAGTGGTTCATCTCCACCAGAGACTAGATTTACAGAGCCTGTACAATATGGAAGACTTGAACTTCATTTGGTCTGTAACTTGGCAGAAAATAAATTACACTCAGTGACAATGTCACTCTAATATTGAGTTAGCAACACTAAAGTGACACCAAAAGGTTTTTTGAGATTAGAATATTAGTTTTGATTGAATTTGATTGAATATATCAATAATTTTACAAATTTGAAAAATTTACAAATGTCTGGCTTTTACATTTTTCTTGTGTGCCCTCTACCTATTGACCAAAAGACGAACAAATTAACTTAGCAACAATTGCATATTGTTTGATGGCACTATGTCATACATCAACAACGATGGATTTTGCTCTAATAGCTACAGTGGCTAAAGTGACAAGAAGATTCAAGAAAGGAGCGATGGATGAGAAGAGACGAGACACCAAACGAGACTAAATCTTGGGCTGTGTTCAAAACTGCATACTTTCTCACTTATACTTACTATTTTAAGTGCATCAGTGTGTTTACACAGAGAAGCATATCTTTGAAAAGCACACTGCAAGTATCTTGGATGTCCCACTCGAAACAGTCAGATAATCTAACAATAAGCACATCATACACTCATTGTCTCATAGCAGCACTCATCATCATAGCGAAAATGGTGAGACACTAGTTAAAAACAATGTACTTTTTTTGTCAGCAACAGCGCAGCTTTAACTCACAGAAAAGTTGATTTTGTTTGGAATTCACGATTGACAACAAGACAAGTCCTGGAAGTACCATGGTGGTACCTCAGGCTGTAGAACAATGTTTGTTTTCATCTATTCCGGTAGGAACACAGCCACACATGTACATTGTGACAGTATTCATTCACACATTGCAAATATAAGTAGACAGTATACATCCTACGCTGTGTTTGAGCGTAGTCATGGAGGCATGCCATTTAGAACACTGACAGTGTTGTTAAAGCACCTCCACAACCATAGCAAGATTCTCTTTACTTTGATAACTGATGAATATGAATCAGCATTTATTCACCTTTAGTCTGAAAATGTGTGACTGCTGCCCTGGGTAGTCTGGTTTCTTCCCGTCCCAAAGACGTCATTTAGACTAATTGGTAATACAAAATTCTGCCTTGGCGTTGCTTACATTAACTATAATGTAATTTGATTTATAGGAGTAATTGCAGAAATAACAGAAGTAGCATAATTACAGGTATAAAAGGAGTAATTATCGATATAATTTTTTGTGTTGTAAAAGGGTGAATGGTCCTTGGTCTAGAAAGGTACTTTATAAGCATGCTATTATTGTTTAACCTTTTCCAAATTAGATTTTTCAAGCAAGAACCTGAGAATAAAACTGAAACAGTCGCACAGAGTGACTGCTTTCTGTCCCAACACAACAGTGTTTTTTTGTCATGTCAACAACCTAGTTTTGTTTGTCTTCATCCTCATCACATCCACCTTTATCAAGGCGCACATACAGCCATGATTTCCTTCTCAACATTGGCAGAACCAAATCTACAGCCCATTTGTACTTGGAGGAGCTAAGGGGCTAGGAGGCATCAAGGGGAGTGTGAGGGTATAGAAGAGGGGTAAGTGCAGAGGTATCCAGGCTAGGCTAGCAGCTATTCCACACAAGCTGGTTATCCCCACCATCATATACTGGCCAAGGTGCACTTGGAGGACAACAAGATGGATCATGTCCATCTACTTCGGTGACAAAGTGCTGTGTTTTTCTGTGTGGAAACGATGTCCTCAGAGATTCCCTGAACCAGTTTGTATTTGTTTATCTTGACGACATACTCATCTTTTCCAGAACCCCAACTGAGCATAAGAAACATGTCCGTCTGGTTCTGCAGCATCTGCTCAAAAAACTTCTGTTCGTCAAGGCAGAAAAATGTGAGTTGCATGTCCCGTCCAATTCGTTCCACCCGTCCTCACACAACCCGATCCTACGAGAAAATTCGTCCTTGAGGTTGACACTTCAGACTCTGGCGTAGGAGCAGTCCTGTCTCAGATCTCCTCGGAGGATGAGAAACTCCATCCATGTGCCTTTTTCTCTCGCTGGTTGTCCCTTGCAGAACGCATCTATGATGTCGGGGACCAAGTATTTTTGGCCATTAAGATGGCGTTTGAGGAATGGAGACACTGGTTGGAGGGGGCTGAACATCCAGTCATAGTTTGGACAGATCATAAGAATCTGGCATACCTTCAAGAGGCTGAATGCCTCAATCCTCAGCAGTCTGGCTGGTTCCTGTTTTTCTCATGTTTCAATTTCCTTATTTCCTATCGACCCAACTCCAAGAACACCAAGCCTGACACCCTTTCCAGACAGTTCTCACCTGATCGAGAACCAACTGTGTCCAGGATTCTTCCTCCTTCCTGTGTAGTGGGGCCCCTATCGTGGGAGATAAAAGATCAGGTACTGGAAGCCCAACGCACTGAACCCGACCCAGGCACTACCCCACCTAAATCGCCTCTACGTTCCATCTTCCATGAGGTCCCATGTCATTCATTGGGCTCATACAGCACAATTCTCATGCCATCCAGGAATCAACTGCACACTTTCCCTAATCCATAGAAACTTCTGTTGGCCTTCTGTTTACAACAATGTTAAAAACTACGTCCTTGCCTGTCCCATTTGTGCCAGAAATAAGTCCCGTAACCAGCCCCCCAGTGGTCTTCTACAACTTCTGTCCATCCCTGTACGTCCATGGTCACATATTACACTGGATTTTGTCACTGGCTTACCTCTGTCCAAGGGATTCACAACCATTCTGACCATAGTAGACCGTTTCTCCAAGGCTTGTCAACTGGTTCCCCTTCAGAAGCTCCTTTCAGCCATAGATACAGCTAACCAAACATGTTTTCCGACTCCATGGCATTCCCTGTGAAATCCTATCGGATTGAGGACCACAATTCATTTCTCGTGTCTGGAGAGACTTTGGCACAGCACTGCGAGCCAAAGTACCCCCGAGTTCAGGGTTTCATCCCCAGACAAATGGCCAAACCGAAAGGACGAACCAGGAGCTTGAGGCGACCCTCCGTTGCCTCTGTTCATCACATCTGTCAGCATGGAGCATCCACTTACCTTGGGTTGAGTATGCGCACAACAGTCACATGTCTTCTGCCACGGGCCTGTCTCCTTTCGAGTCCTCCTTGGGTTACCAACCTCTGTTGTTCCCTCGGATGAGCTGGACCTTGCAGTTGCCTCCGTTCACCACCACCTCTGATGCTGCAGGCGCATCTGGCATCAGACCATCGCTGCACTGAATCATTCTGCTGACCAAAACCGGCACCTGGCAGATCGGAGGAGGAGGCCGGCCCCAGAATATGCTCCTGGTCAAAAGGTTTGGCTCTCCACACGTGACATAAAGTTAAAATCTCCTAACCGCAAGCTCTCCCCCAGGTTCATTGGTCTGTTTGAAGTCGTCTCGGTCCTCAGTCCTTCCTCTGTTCACCACCGCCTCCCTGACAGTCTTCAAATCCACCCAGTGTTCCATGTCTCCGTGCTCAAGCTTGTCTGGTCCAGTCCGCTTTGCCCTCCTTTCAGGCCCCCTCCTCCTGCCCAGGTCATTGATGGCCATCTTGCTCATACGGTCCGGCAGGTTCTGGCTGTCCGCCGTAGGGGTCGGGGGTTTCCAGTACCTGGTCGATTGATTGGGTTATGGCCCTGAGGAGCGGTTGTGGCTTCCGCGTTCCCGCATTCTGAATTCTGGTCTTCTTTGGGACTTTGAGGCCTCTTGCCCACATTCCTCGGTCGGTCCTTGACGGGTGAGTAATGTCAGGATCCTGGAGTGTGTGTTTCTGTGAGTGGGAGGTCTTTTGTTTTTACAGAGTTGATCTTTGCTGGAAGCTCTGCTGGTGCTGTGCTGCAGCACACCAGGCAGCAATTACCTCATCAAGCTGACTGGTGGATATAAGGAGCTGCAGAGAGCTCACTCTTAGTGGGGTGATTACCCTGATGGTAGCTTCCAGCCGCTCTTGAGCATTCCAGTGGTCACGCCTTGTGAAAGAATTAGTGAAACCCTCAGTTACAAGTTTCCTTATCTCCTGTGTTCCAGATTGCTGTTCCTGAACTCTTGGCACTACTCATTAAGGAAATATTCAGTCTGGCTACTGCAGCTTGCACCTGTCCTGCCCCAAAAAACTGCATTGTGTAGTGCAGGGGTCCCCAACTCCAGGCCTCGATGGCCACAGTCCTACATGTTTCCCTGCCACAACACACCTGATACAAATTAACATATCGTTAACAGACTTGTGCAGACCTGGATGACAAGCTGATGGTGTTTGATTCATTTGAATAATTTGTGTCGTGGCAGGGAAACATACAACACATGGAGGACTGTGGCCCTCGAGGCCTGGAGTTGGGGACCCCTGGTGCAGTGATAGCAGCTAGGACGACTGTCCCCCTAGGACATCTACCACACTCACCTCGCCCATGAAGCCCTCTGTGATCCCACCTGTCAAACAGCTTCTTCAGTCTGTTGCCATCAGGAAGGAGAATGCAGAGCCTCTGGGCCAGGACCAGCAGACTGAGGGACAGCTTGGGGTGATCTTGGGTTAAAGAATTTGAGGTTATATAATCATATTTTCCTGTATAGCAAAAAGCGTTTCAAATGTCCTCTGATAAAATACACCTTGACATAGTAACAATTACAAAACTAGTGTGAATATTCAGAGTCCTTAAAAGAAATGCGAGGGAAAGTTTGATGAAACACTACATAGCTTACATAGTTATGAAGTATGGGAGATGCACACACAGATAATGGAGAAATAATTTATCGTAGCTTTATTGCTTCAGGTTCAGTTTCATTTTGCCCACCTCCACAGTCAGTCATGTCAGTAAGTATTTTGTACAGAAAGTCAAAAAATGTAATTATGTTTACAATAAGTACCTGCTAATGGAGCATTTTTATAAAAATGGAAGAAAATGTATTTTCTAAAATCCCAATATTTTTAGAAACTGTAATCACTTTTGTTAAATACATGGATTTTCAGTGGTCAGACTGAAACAACCTACATGAAGCTACATAGATGCTTTGTGTCACTAATTCTAAAAAGCTTACACTGGCATGGGCACATCTCTGACTACATCTGTGGTGCCTGTTATGGCACTTCCTTTTGGCCCTGTGGATTGCTGGCTGTGAAATCTTGCTTGAATGAAACCCAGAGGAAATAATAAAACTGCAATTCATTATTTTCATGCTCATATCTTCCCATTTGTTATACGTCTGTTTTAGCATTTCAAGCAACTGAAAAAATTGCTAAGAGGACAATTTATTGCTAATAGGAAGTAAAAAAAAATGTAATGACATAATTTCACATTAACAGGTGATTTTAATTATGATACGGCGCTAAAGCATCATCCATAAAAGGCTCCACTTTGTCATCAAATTCGTGAAAAAAATTTCTTTATATTTAGTGTTGTAATCAACTCACCTTCAAAAACATTCACATGATGCTGAGATATAAAACCAGATTTAGTTTCCTTGGTTCAGTAGAAACATTTTATTGTTGTAAACAAATAAATAAATAAAACAAAAAAACTAAGTAGTCCAACATCAAGCTTAGTTTTCGTAGTGCCTATAACAGCGAGGTCTGATCAACATCATCTCTGTTGTCATTGTACACAAACTGCTGTGTCTGCTGTATTGGACATTGTTTAGGACTTTGGCTCTTTGAGGTTTAGGCAGTAAAATCTACAATGAATTACAATACACTGAAGTTTTTCCAAAAGTAATTATCATGTCATTTGCAAAATCAAGCATGCTGGCTTTCATCTCCATAGATACTGGGCCTCTAAGAGATACACATTTGTGGGTATAACTGGTTGGATCGATATGCAAAGTGCATCATAATTGACAAGCTGTTTAGAGGAGACAGGCTGGGAGAGTCATTTACCAGTGAACTCAAGCTGCGAGCAAGTTTTTAGATTCAGTTGTTGTTTCCATGGATAAATAATTTTTCAAATATAGTTGTTCATTAACTTGATGGTTTTCAATTAGCTTTTAGTTTTCCATTATTATGGCTTGTTAATCTTACAAATACAGCAGATCATCAAACAATTCCAGTGATTCACATTTTTGGTGGGTAAATGCATATTTAGCAGTTAGTAAACGGCATAAAATGATATCAGCATATAGCTGATATTTGACATGTAGTGTGGTGTCACTGCCCTGCACCATTCTGCTTCTCATACTTGAAAGGGCCTGGTCTGATTTTACATTTTGAAATGCTAATATGACCAGGTGGGACCTACTTTCAATGCAGCACGAGTCTGACCTGCTACATTCACTTTAAAAGATAGGCAGACAGAGCAGCAATGGTTTACATTGACATATAGACAGCTGTTCAATGGACCATGTTAATAAATAAAGAAATAAAAACAACACTTCTCAAGCTTTCCTCCCCCATGGTTTTACTTACAACAATTACATTGTTCAAAAATAATAGTACTGTCTGAAAAAGTGAGCAAAGCTCAAAATCCTAATAATAGCTTTTATTTCCATACAAATGCAAATGCGCTTGGAGCACTGCAAATTCTATTACAAATGAAAACATGAAGAAAAAAATGTACTGACTTTATTACTTTAGAAAAAGTGAAGAAAAAAAGAATATTAGGCTGTTTAAAAAAATAGCAATGTCTGCAGTTTTCTTTAAACGGTTTAACATTTCCTGTATAAACTGAGAACTGCTTGAAAATGTATCTTTTCTGTGAATCTCTCTTCTGTGTACTAATATTTGCTTGTATGACCACCATGTCTGAGAACTGCTTCACATTTATGTTGCATGAAGTTGACCAACATCTGGCATCTGTGAACAGGTGCTCCAGCTCTGGACGACTGGACTACCTCCCACAATTAATCAGCATTTCTTGATTTTTGTCTCAGAAACTGAATTTTTAATGTCGCCAAACAAAATTTCTTTTGGATCAAGGCCCAGGGATTAAACTGGCCACTCCATAATGTTAATCTTTTTGATCTGGAACCAAGATGCTGCTTCTTACTGGTGAGTTTGGGGTTATTTTCTTGTCATCCTCTTCAGCATGAGGCCCGACATAACATTATGAGAAGCATCCCCATATCATGATGCTTGTGCCACCATGCTTCATTGTCTTCATTTTACTGTGGATTGAATTCAATGTTTGGGCGGGTCGTTTAACAAACTTTCTGACCCAAAAAAGAAAAATCCAACTTTCATCCAACCCAAAATGTTGTGCAATCTTGTGCACAGAGCACCCTCAGGGACAAACATCACCCAGCTCGTGCTCTGCTCCAGTGGGTGGATTCAGGTTAAAACCTGAGACACCACAGGCCAGTGAGCAGCGTCTATGGACGCACCTTCATAACAGCTTTTTTCCAGCCACTGCCAGACTGGTAGCACAGGACATTACAGAGGAAATGTGGCACTTCAGACCACTAATCAACCTGTAATATGATCATTCCACAATCACTATGTGCAATATTTAAAATTCCTCAACTGTGCAATACATGAAATTTATGCAATAATTATATGCCCACTTGCACTCCAGAGTTAGCACAGAAACATTTACAGAACACCTTGTTTCCCACGTTAATGTTAGAACTGGCAGTTCTATTAAAAGCAGAACTGAACTCGAGAATGAACTAGGAGGAATTTAATTAGGTAAGTGTTTTATATCTCTGCTGGACAGAGCCTGAAAGGGGCCTAGCATATCTCATATGCAGTATTTTTGTCGTATCTGTATAGATTGTGTTCTCATTTTATTTTTAAAACTCTAAAACTTTTCATTTATATTTTGTATACTTCTGACTTGGAGAAACACGCACAAAAATCCCCGTATGCTTGTACCTAATTTTCCCAGTATGAATGGCAAATGAATCTAAATCTAATCTAGTCAGTTTCTTAAAAGGTTAGTCAATGTGTTCTTTAGTAAAGTGTCATTTCTTCTTATTGTGACAATACTCAAAGGTAACTTTAGACTTTCTTTGATCACCCTTTTTTTAAATATTTTTTTTAAATCTATTAATTTTTATTTATTTTTTACCTACTTATGCACTAAATAAGGAGTGGCTTTTAATCTTATTGTACATATGTATAGTGACAATAAAGGTATTCTATTCAATTCTATTTTGAATGATTTTGGCTATTTTTTGATTGATTTAAATGTGGTTTTTGTTTTTTGTTTTTTTCATGTCTTTCTGGTTTTGGTTGCCATCTTAAAGCATTTCAGTTCATTTTCAAAGCACGCTGTTCTTCTGAACAATGTCTGAAATGACCTATTTTACTTAGATTTTCACTATAACTCGCATGTACAACATTTGCTACCTTTGTCCTTGGGTTTCTCCTGCTGGCACTTCCTCAAGCTTTCGCTTCCAGTTTAATCTTATGACCAACTGTATCAAGATTTCCTAAAGATGTCTCCTTGGTAAGTTCCATTTTAATGCTTTTTGACAGAAGGTGGTTTTTTTATGTACAAAATTTTTCCAGCTGTTATACAGCAGTCACCATTGTAAAACAGTAAACAATAGTGATAGCTTGTTCAAGTTAACAACAGTAACTAAGGGGCCCGAGACTTGCTGATAGATTCATTCGTCATGGGTCCCCTTTTCTGCTGTATCATGCTGCATTTTACTGCAGTAGTCAAGGTGCAATAAACCAAATTCAAATACCTTTTTGTGTTTTTTGTAGCCAGTGTAACTTAAGTTTTAATGGGAACTATTCACTTGACACTTTAAGGTGTGAATGGGAGCCAACGACCAGTTCTACCAACCAAAACTATATTCTATAGGCTGACGTTTCAATTATTTAAATTGTGTATGCATTTTTGCAATTTCAAATTGTTAGGACTTTTTGTGTGGGTGTCTGACCAAGAGCCCAGAGCTGTATCTCAATGTGGAGAGCCCGCGGCATTAACCCTGCCTGTGGTGAATGATCACCTTCTGAGAACAGCACTTTTACAGACCTTTTGTCGAATACAGAAGCAGCTGCCTTACATCAACCCCCACACTCCGATCTGTGAAAGGGAAAATGAAATAAAATGGATATAATTCACTCCCTTACTGCTTTCTCCATAAGAACACCTTTCATCACTTTCAGTGATTTCTTGAGTAAAGTTTCATCATTTACTTCAACATTCCTAAAGTTTCCTTTTAGCCAGCTCAACTTGATCTGGATGGTATATTTCATTTATCTTCAATTACCTTCACAGAAATCATACATTATGTCTCAAAAAGAACGTAAGTACAGCTTGATAAGAGCATTCACAAGCATTGTGAATGTTAACAAAAAATGAAAAACTGATGGATAAATTTTAGTTATGTCTGAATATGAATTCTTAGTAGTAAAGTCATGGTGATACAGCCATTGCTAATTCTATTCCTTTAGTATTCTGATCATGTTTTTCATGGGTTTCCATGGTATATTGAAGAACATTCATCAGCACCAGTTTCATCATCTTCAAAGCCTTTACTTGGCAAATACATAACACTTGCCTATTGACTGCCTATTGATCCCTAACAAAACTTTACACTCTTTACCATCTAATAGCAGACCAAGGGTTGTTTTAACTCTGTCGTCTTCCTTGAAGCCCTTTTCTCTGTGCGGAAAGCTCTGAAACCTGACTTTCTCTGACGGAAAGTCAGGTTTCAGAGGAACTGGCCCCAGGAATCACTAAAACCAAAAGTCCAAAAGACTGGTCAAATTAGCAGACAATAAGATGAATTGGCAAGAGAAAGCAATGAGAAACGAGACTAATTAAAGACACTAGCAAAGACGAAAGGATAAGAAGACACAAATATAGACAATTACAACAAGTACTTATAAAACAGGAAATATCGTCCAAACAACAATGGAGCACCAATAAACCATTCCTAAAAGTTGAAATTGAACTAACCGTCCAGCTTTCAACTTTAATTTCAGCTTCTTTGTAAATAGACGTCATCACTTCTCACAGACACGAGTGTTATTCATCTCTTACATTTCAACTCAAGTGATGGATGAATGGCGATTAATATGGTTCAGCACAACATCATGTAATCAAGTGGAACAGAACTGAGAGTGTACTGTACATAATTTTAGTTTTGTGGTGATTATACAGTGCCCTTTTCAAATGAAGATGGGTCATGATTGTTGAGTAAATATAAGCAACGATATGGTTATTGGTACTGACACCTCTCCAGGGTGTACCCCTGCCTCTCACCCCAAAGAGAGATGGGACAGCTCCCCCTGTGTGAAAGCAGTTGTAGATATTGAATGTATGGTTATTATTTTTCCACAATAAAAATTCTGGAAAAGGTGGTTAATTTGTTCTTCATTTATGTGTTTGTCTTTGAATTACAGGACTGTACAAAACCGTCACCTTACAATTTTTGGATTATCGATTGTTTTAATATCATGTTTAAATGAATATATCACTTGCTCTGTTGCAATAATAGAACATGTCTCTTATAATCAAGGAAGAAAATCAAATCCTGAGGTGACAAGGAGCTACACATCGTTCTGGTGATCAGCAGCGGTTGCTAGTGTCGGACACATCACACACAGCAACATCTGCCTTCCACCTCAGTGCATCGTCTTTCCCATCTCTGTCTTTGTGTGCCTCCAGTTCTGGCTCCTCCCCCACCTCCTCTTCTGACTCATCTCCTGTCCGCTCATGCCCACCACAGCATGACAAGTGAGTGACGACGCTTACAATGGTGGGTGTGGCTGCTCAATAGAGCAGAAGCTCCATGATGAATTACCCTCATCAGTTTGTTTTACCAGCAGCCCACACAGGTCACCACGAAGGCCAATGGTGACATTTTGTTGCCTACTGTATATGCAAATACCTGTCAATCAATTAGCGCGCTGCTCCCTGTGCTGCCCATCGTGATTTAAATGAATTGATTGTGGACTAAAACATAAGCCAGCTGGCCAAAAGCTAAGAGGTCAGTAGTTCAGAGAGAGAAGGGGTAGTGTTTTGTTAGTCTGTCTTGACTGGTCCCTCAGTTCTCTTTATTTTTATAGATTCTCAAAGCTGCAGGCATAAAACTGTGCATTTTGCTGAAGTGCAAAGTAGTCAAGGGGACATATCATTTGAGTGTTTGGACCCACTCATTTGAGGGTTTGGACCCAGCCAGCATTTGTTTGTGGGGCCCGTGTGAGACATAAAAGTGCGAACCAAAATGGGAACCAAAATGGGCCTGTCCATGGGCTTCATATCTTCTATATTGTAAATTTCTTGCCATTTTTATGCTCAGACACATTAGGTGTTGAACTGGAATGGGCCCAAAACAGGGATTTTATCTGGATGTTGTACCACTCGCCGCCAGTACTGATGTTTTTCCTGTCAAAGTGACGGGAACATGGCTTAGAACTTCTTGTGAGTTTATGAATACTATATACATGTTTGTATATATTATATACTGTACATCTTTACGCAAATGTTTTCTTGAAGGGGAATAGGAAGAAGTAAAATGGATATTCCCATCCCCAGTTCATTTCTGCACGTAAACTACCTGGCTACCACTATTTACAATTAATTTATTTACAATTTATAATTCAGTAACCATTATAAAACATTTCAATGACCCCACATTCCAATATTACAAATATTATGATGCACAGTCATCATTGTTGCCATCATCATCATCATGATAATAATTAATAATAACCATGTATTCTATTTTCATTGGCTTTATATAAGAGGCGTACGGTGTAAAAATTGACAGATTTAACAAATGCGATTGTAGAAAGAAATTATTAGCGTGATCAAAGTGATCGTGCTTGATTTTAAATGCAGGTTTTTGGAGCATGGAGAGGGTATTTAGTGAACCTTTGTAGTTAATGCCCCAGACTTCCGTACAATTTGTTAAATATGGTCAAACTAATGAACAATATAGTATATGAAGAGCATTAAATTCTAGGACATATTTAATCTTATTGGTTGTTGATGTACTCTTGAATACTTTGTTTTGTATGAACATGTGTAGTTTCCAGGTAAATTTACTGTCAATAACTATACCTAAAAATGTATTTTCTGACACTTTTTTCTATGAAAGAGGACCCATTATACCCCTTTTCATGAAGTTCTTTGCACCAAATCAGTCTCACATAAAGAGATCTCACCAAGTCCATTCTTGCCAGTTTCAGTCCCGTTCAGAATTTGCTGTTAAAGGGCTCTGTCACTTTAATGCAAATAAGCTGTTGCTGGCCATGCCCCACCTAGGCCTCTAGAGGGTGTGCACGTAAAGTGAAGGCAGCGGAAGTCTTTGCCCCACTAAGTGGCAAAAAGACGGAGCTGAGCGTCGTTGGCTGAAATACCTTCAAAACTTAAGAGCAATATCAAAAATTAGAGAAGAGCTGATGTGCAATTGATTGTACAAACATGTTTGAAAAGTAGTCAGAGTGATCTTTTTACAGGCTAATGAAAGCTAAAGAAAAGAGAAGCAGATTAATTACTATCTTTTTCAAAGACTGACAAATAAACTTGATAATCTGCAAAATCTTTATTAAGAGTATTTAAATACTTTAAACATAACTGTCAAGTCAGTCTATAAATGCTTATGTCTCACTTTCCAACCTTAGACATAAAACATTGTGGAGAAATAACGCCAAAAAGTACTGTAAGCCTTGGTTTAGAACAGGGGTCACCAACTGGTGGACTCCAGTCCAGATCCGGACCCAGACCCCATGCAATGCGGACCCATAATTATTAAATTATTGAGGCGGTTTTGTGCACATTCTAAAAATATTATTAGTATTTATTTAAACAGAAGTAACTACAGTTTGTACTATTGAATCCTACTATC
>JBAMYA010042635.1:0-14197 GCA_037176975.1 Arrhamphus sclerolepis
ATCATTTCTCCACATTCACCGGGCTCATGACGCAGGCCTGATGATTTGTGCGGAAGACCGGATGTGTGTGTGTGTGTCTGCGAGAGAGATAGAGAGAGAGTTGAGCCAATCAGAGAAAAGATTTGATGAAAAGGAAGAAGTTGTACCAAAAGCACTGGCGGTACAAAGAAACTTACTGAATGTGTACATGATCGTCAGCCTTGCCATCATCTTTTCTTGCATCAACAAGGTTCATCAAAAACAATGGAAACTTGGAAGTGGAGAGGACAAGGAGATGTGGGCTGAAAAAGACATGTCAGACGAGTTCATCAGATACTACTGAATGGGGAAGTTTTACCTGCTAATGTTTCATACACATACTGAGAAATCTGAGCTTTAACTTGCAGGAGGCTAAATAGAAAAACTTGCAGGTGGTAGAGCATCCAGCAGTGCAGCATTAAAACACAAGTGGTGGATGCAAAAATTTGTAGGTGGAGGACTGAATCATGCACGCTGGAATAGTGTGGTTTCAGTGATAAATCAGTTATTGAATTTCATTAATCCATGTTTGTCCAATCTACAGATTTGTTTGTGTATGTCTGATTCTTAATCTCATTTTCAATTTAATCCACTGAAGCCTTTATTTTATATCATTGTCACAGCTTAAAATGCATTTCCTCTGCTTTGTATGTTGCTTGTATATGCTTAGTTTAAATGACTTCTGTATGAAAATGTAATTAAAATACAACACAAGTATATTTGGTCTATATTATCAACGCATTTTCTGTTTGTATCTTAATAAAAAGGTTAAAAAATAATAATAGATGGTCATTTAAACTTGGACGTCTGAAGTATACTGTGATGTCACAGTACCCTGCAAATCTGAGCAATTTGATGACAGACATATATTTGAAAAACAGGGACAATATAATATTTATAATTATTTTTATTGCATTTTGCTGACTTTCAAAAAAAGGTCTGATATACAGAACTTTAGTTTTGTGCAGTGCCTATTGAAGAAAATCACAAGTTGTAGAATATTTAATGTATACATTCAGTGTCATAATTTTATATTTAAGTTTAATATAACTGTCCGCTTGCATTCAAATACTGTCAAATATCCCTTGGTTTCAACATTACAGTTTTTATTTGACTTATGCTAACCAATATTTTTAAATTCCAGCCCAATTATCCTCCTGAATTAACTACAAAACATTACCACCCTGTGGCGTCTTTGTGTTACTGTAACTGTTACCATAAAACAATCATGAGACTACATTCAGCTTTTATAAAGTCATATAAACCCTGTCAAGTGCTGTCATGAGTCAAGTGTTATTATATACGAATACTAATGAGGTTAGCTGCCTCCTTGTGTGTGAGTCGTGTGTGAGCAAAGCAGTTTTGTGAAGCAAAAGTATTTATTTACATTATTTTCTCTATTTTCACTGATACACACACACACACACACACACATTTATATATATACATTTAAATATGAGTAAAAATAGAGAAGGTATATACCATATAGGACCCTTCCATCCCAGGAGCAATTAGTCTTAATAACTGACAGATGGCATGTGTTTTATCTCTCTTGACGTGCTTTAGGGACCATAATCAGTCCGCAGCACACACACTGTCTGTACTGTTGCGTTTTAAAAACCTGGAAACAGTTCTGGCATCTTCCTCACTCTTTTCAGATGCAGCACATAAACTTCTTTGTTAAATCTATTATTCTTTATTTATAGCCTACATGTTATTTTCATTAAGACACGAGTTCTCATTTTTAAGAGAGACTTGTTTTAAACAATAAAAACCTCACAAAAAAAATAAAATATAGCCTACATTTAAGTTATTTGATCTTTATTATTGTTATACGATAAACTACCACTCCACACCACCTGGTGGCCTTAGTGCGCCACCCTCCGTATGGTGAGTGTTTTGTTGTTGTTGGTTGTTTGGTTTTTGTTGTTTGGTTTTTTTATTTTTTTGCAGGGGTTGGCCACGCCCCCTTCCTTTTCGTGTATTACGCAATGCCGTTTCTCTGGATGCTGATGCCATAAAGTCAGTGGGAGTGAGACTCGGCCTATTTCGGCACCATAGAAGTCCATAAGAACGCAAAGACGTGAGTGGATGGTCAAACAGGAGGACACTGGAGTCCATTTGAAACAGAAGTAAGACTCGAATTTATTTTTATTTTTCTACTGACTGGGTGTGATAGAGTAGAAGAACTGCTGCTGTCGTGTAAAGGGGAGTGTCATGCAAGACAGTTAATCATGTTGTGAGTCTGCTCCATTCAGCTTCAGGGTTCCGTTTCACAAAGCGGGTTATGTGGAAACTCCGAGTTTGTTGAAACGGAAATCGAAACTCCGAGTTTTCCATTTCACAAAGCGAGGTTACTTAACTCTGAGCCAGAGGGTTCAGCTGAGCCGATTTCAGAAACTGGGGTAACTCATACTTGGAGTCTATTACTGCGGCAACTGACCCTGAACTAAACCTGATCATCAGCAATTTTACTTCAACATTCCCTGAGTTCCTTTCTGTCAACCCCCCTTCATGAAGTTGAGGGGTAACCATTCAATCTGGAAAAAGGAAAAAAAATATATATAACTATTTTGGAGACGTCTGGAAGAAGACATGTCGCATTTTGCGTCAGTATGTTGATGATCTGAATAGATAGTAGGCCGACAATAGTTTAACGTGGTCAAACCACACACACACCTACATATAGAGAGACAGACAGTAATGCTGAGGCTCAACTCCTGTAACAGCACAAGACCTCAGGACAGAATATCTGAGAACCGTGACTGATGAGAAACTGAGAAAGACGTCGACCATGTCCAGACTCAGTGACCACAGCTTTGACTTAGAGACAGACAGACACAGGCAGACCTGCTGTCCAGAGAGGACCGGTTGTGTCAGCTCTGTCCACAGACAGGTGGACACAGAGACACACTTTCTGATACACTCAGCAAATATGAACACATCAGAGCCGAGTTCCTCTCGAAAGTGAAACAGAAAGTTACTGACTTTGATTCTCTGCCTGATCAAACCAAAATGCAACCATCCTTGGAGAGATCAGAGTCAGCAGCAGATTACAACCATCATAACACCTGACACATCTGTCCATATTGACAGTCCTTATAACTCATAATCTGCACTTTCCTTTATTCTTTTTATTCTTTTTTGTTTGTTTGTTTATTTTGTTCCATTCCTCAATTAATTAATACATTTTATGTATATGTCTATATACATGTGTGTGTGTGTGTGTGGACAATATGTTCATTTAAATCACAATTTTTTAAAAAGTTTAGATTTTTCTGTGAGAAAGTAATTTTTGCAAATCTGGAAAAATATCAATACCTTTTTTTTTTCCAGCAACCAAGAGTTTTTAATTGTACAATCACAAATGTCTCAAAATTATTACTTTTTAACTTAAATTTATAGGTTTTTTGTAATGTTTTGTCTTAAAATTACAACAGTCATACTGTAAAATTGCAAATGTTGTATAATTTCAACTTTTTGTCCTAATGTCACAAATTATTTCTATAGAAAATAATTTTACAAAAATCATGAGGTCAACTTTCTGTTGTAAAATATTCTAATTCCGAGTTTAGGATTGTCTTTGCACGCTCTCGCATGCCAGATTAAAGGAAGTGGTGGGCGATTTGAGGGTTCAGTGTCCTGCCTGAGGACACTGCTGAGGTTGTATTATTCTGTTATAACGGTCAAGTTATGCTTGGAGGGAAATCAGGGATGCTTGCAGGCAGCGCATTCCCGGCCATCACATGAGGATGGCAGCATCATGTTTAGGGGCTCTTTTGCTGCACGACAGACTTATGCCCTTCACCAGGTGGATCATAAGTAGAAAAGAAGATTTTCATGACATAATGAAGAAACATCTTCAGATAGCCCGGACCATGAAATGGTGTTCAAAACAGACAATAGTGTGAAAGATTTGCGTGTGGTATTATAAAGGAATGAGCAAGAGAGAAGTCTTGAAAACATGACTCAGTTCCACCAGTTCTGGTGTTCCTCCAAAGTTAAACAGTTATAGTAGTTTTAGTTTTATTTCCTTTCAGTTTGACTATTTCAGTTTACTTTTAATTTGGTTTTAATGTGTCTGTAGTTTTGAAAATTGGTTAGTTTTATTTTTGCTTTAGTTTTGTGTTAGTCTGATTTTTAGTTTTTGAGGCTTACAGATATTAACAACAACAACAAAATAGGATGAAAGAATGCTAAACACCATACAGTACAAAAAAACCTTATAAAAAAATCTTATTCTTATAATTTATAATTTATGTCTAAATAAAAAAGGAATCTTGATTGATATAAATCTCCACAGACAACATACTTAGAGACAGAAAATGCTTGTTATTATGAAGAGAATGGAAATCTATACACAATAATGTGTGTCGGATATGATAAAAAAAAAAGAGCTAACCTTCTACTGTTTGCACTAAATTTGAATTTAGAGCGACATGAAGTGGATGTTCTGGGACAGCTGACGTAAATCCTAGTTACAACAGAAACAGGAGTCGTACCACCAGTGTGATGAAACTCAGGTCTGTGGTTTTTTTTTGTTTTTTTTTCCCCACTAACCTCAGTTACAGCTAATTATGCAGAGTGAATGGAAACAAAATGTTTTTACACTCATCAAACCTTGTTGTTTACTCAAAGTCCTCTTGTGAAAGGAAGTGGTTTGCAAGTGCATGTGAAGGAGATATATACATATATTGTTTTGCAGAGTTCTCCTGAGATGCTATTTCAGATTTGTCATCTCAACAGTTAGCTGAACCTGTCATTTCAGTTACCAGGAATAAGACCATGTGGCTGTGCCTCATGTGAACAAAGAGAGCTGGGAAGCAGGAACTCTTGAAAATGAGTCGGTTCTTTAGGGGCAAGGGGTTCATCTGCAGAACAAATTGTTACTCTTTTGATTCTTGCTCAATGAAAACACATTCAAGCCCTTTCAAGGCTAGAGGTTTTTTTGTTGTTGTTTTTTTTTTTTTAAACATCGATTTAAACTCCAAGAAAGCACTGCAATGTTGTCATTCTCTGATGCTGTCAGTATTTGCTGTAAAAATGGTCTGCTTACATGTGAACATTCACAACTGTATTTATTTCAGATGATAGGTTCAATGAGAAAAGGGTCCGCAGTGTGCATTAGTCATAATTTCCCAGGAGATTTCCATGACCCTAAAAAGGGAGCAGGTATAGATGGATGGGTGAACAGATTGCATTTTGACAGTTTCACGAGTCAAGCTTCTGTGAGACCTCTGTCTGGAAAACATATGGTTGAAGGATATAATTCATCTAAAAAGCTATTCAAACAGAAAACAACCAAACAAATCTGCTGTCCTCAAGCTACCCAATCTTCCAACTGTGCTACAATCACATTAAAAACTGCAGACAATACAGACAATCCAGCTATTGCTTGAATGTCTATTGAACACGTAAAAGGAATTGCTGAAAAACGTCACTGCTGAAAAAACATTTTCATTTTCATATTCCAGTGCTCTGCGCTTACATCCCAAAAGGTCAATATGAAATGTCAAATACATGCAATACAGTGTATCTGGCAACGTGGTCTAAGACGTCCTTTTCTCATGTCAGTATGTATGTGGTTTTGCACAAGCTAATGTTCTTCTTATGTATCATATATATGTGTGTGTATATATATACATAAATCAAATCAAATCAAACTTTATTTATAAAGCGCTTTTCATGCCCCAAGGCAGCACAAAGTGCTTTACATAATAAAAACAATGTGTATATATATATATATATATATATATATATATATATACTGTATAAAAATACACTACAAATTCACTAAGAATAAATAAATAAATGATGTGAGAAAACAATATCTGGGGGATCTGTTCACACCAGCCTATCCAAACCACAGATGCCATCACCACAGCAACCACCCGGGACAGGGCAGGACAGGGTCCACCCCACAGTTGTTGGACAGTTGTTGTTGCAGTGCAGGACTCATGAGCCACCCAAATAAGGGTGATCACCATGGCAACATCCCCCAGACAGAACAGGCATAGCCCCCAGTGTGAATGAGGTCAACACTGCAGTTAAAATAAGTACATAAATACTGGTATAAATAAGAAATAAATAAAAATTAAATGAAAACAAAGATCAAATAACACCAAAACAAGAAATAACTAGCAATAATAAAGATAAAAAAGCAATAATCAAAAGTAAAATACAATAAGATAAAATAAAATTCAGTTAAAAGCTAAACTAAAAAGGTAGGTCTTGAGCCTCTATTTAAAAAATATCAACAGTCTCTGCAGCCCTGATGTTCTCTGGTAGGCTGGTCCACAGATGAGGACCGTAGTGATGGAACGAAGCCTCGCCGTAAGTTTTAGTTCTTGCTTTGGGAACAATTAAAAGGCCAGTACCAGAGGATCTCAGGGTCCACGAGGGCTCATAATTTAAAAGCAGATCATATAGATAAGAAGGCCCAAGACCATTAAGACATTTATAAACGAATAAAAGAACCTTAAAATCAATCCTGAAATGCATGGGGAGCCAATGCAGCGATTTTAAAACTGGCGTAATATGGTATGTAACTATAAGTCACAGTGACACAGTCAGCAAGAGATATGATTGGTAGATTTGTTCCTCTTTGTTTTCAAATTTCCCGCCACTATTTTTTCAAAACAGGTAGTTAGCTGGAATGTCCATGAAAATGACTGATGCTCAACATTTATTGCCATCTTTCCCTCTGCACATTTTGTAGTTTTATTAAATTCAGTTGTTGTAAAGCCCCCGGAATCTACAACTTCCAAACACAGAAACAGTCCTGTGACGTCAACCAACATGCCTGCCTGCTGTTTAGCCCAGTTAAAGAAAAAGTGTTCTAATCAGTGTTTATTTTTCTCAGAAAATGCTTATTTTTCTAATTTAATGGTTTCTGTTGCATGTCTTGATAACTCAGGGTTAGGGCATTTCCTCTTTAAGAGAGCTGTGTAAGTTTTATTATGTACCAAGTATCTGACTAGATTTTTACTACAGCAGATTTGTGTCAGTTTTCATTTAAGACGACATTATTCAGATCTTTTAAAAAAAAAAGAAAAAAAAAGACACAAATACCTAATTTTCTCTCACTCCTGGCAGTTTGTTACTGTAGTCAAGTATGCGCTTTTAGCTTTATTTTACGACAGATCTGGCTTCGGCAATCTTCCACAAAGTGGAGAGGAAAAACAGATGGGAGGCATTATTGTCCATCTGCGTTAGCGTCTGCCTTCACACTTTTCTTCTGTGGCGAGAGACTTCTCCATTTTTTCCAACTGTTTATTCCAGAAAGAGATTTCAGAGCATAAAAAAAAACAAAGTAAAAAAAATGCAATGGAAACTGAAACTTTATAATCCATAAAAGCACACCAGCAAACATTCACACCACAACCAACACATCTCTGAGTGTTGCAGCACTGTTTGACACTCATTCTTACTTTTGATAATTCAGGAATCATGTCATGATTTTCTTACATGTGCAGATTTAATTTAGCATGTGTGCAGTGAAAACCTCAGGATAAATGGCTCATCTTATTTACTATCATGAGACAGTTTACTCTCTTTACATTTTAAACCAACAAATTTGAGATCATTACGGACTTTCCTTATGAACGTGACAAAAACATAACCGTATCTATTTGCTTCATGAATATTCTCGCTCACAAGAATGTCCGTTTCCGCTGGTACAATATGTACTGGACCAATCACCGTGGGATTGTTGACACTAGTCTGGTAGTCACTCTGCCTACATCACACTGTATATGTGTGCCGTGTGGGTACCAATGTGAGGTTGTGTGTGAAAATGACCTGATGTGTGTTTTTAACCATGAGTGTGTGAATGTTAGTGTTGATTTTATTGTGTAAAGCACTGTGCGTTACTGCTGTATGAAAAGTGCTATATGAATAATGTTTGATTTGATTTGATTTGATCAGCTACAGCTCACACAAAAATGCTTTATTTGCGCAGTTTTTAATCTGAGCCACATACAGGAAGTAACTGAAAGGAAGCTCAGCACTGAAAGCTACCCTCACTGCAGAAAAAGAACCTGCGATACCACCTAGTGTGTAATGGTGTACTTACAGAAGAACAACGTACAAACATAAAGGGAAACAACAATGCAGGATCTTTATGTATGTTATAATCAAGCGCCAACCATCCTTGAAGCTCATCCAAGAAATCTGTTTTGTAGTAGTTACTCAACTGACCAACTGTTAGTGACTTCAACAGCTGATGTCCCGCCTCTTTACAACATGGCGCCACATAGTTCAAGGAAAAATGACCTTCAAAGGGTCTCTGAACAAATCTATCGGTCATGTGACCGGATAGCTATACCGACAAATGACACAAACAACAACGTAAGCATAAGCAAAGGTTCTTTATGTATGTTCCTACGTAGCTGGTACATAGAACCATAAATCAAGCTTAAATCTTTTTAATAGGATGGCTGAATTTAAGGGAAGTTTAAGTATCGGCTTGAGTACTCTCAGCAAACTGTAAAAATAGGCTGCAGCTGCCAAAAGCAAACAAAAAAGAAAAAAAAAACACCCTAGTAAAAGAAATACTGCATTAATGTGGCTGGTGATGTAAAGCTTGATTTAAATGCAGTCTATCAACTATTGTGCAAACCAGCTACCACTTCCATTTGTGTATACTGTGAGAGCATGTTATTAACAGCCATTTCATTAGCTGCCAGCAAACTGTCTGACTGATAATTTGCAACATGTAAAGTGACTTTACAGGCACAGCAATGTTAAAAAAAAAATGAATAAAAAAAAAAAAAAAATTAAGCAAGAGAGAGCACTAACAGGAATAGAGCAGTAATGTAGGATTTGTGTCTGTTTGCAGAAATGTCTGACTGCAGTGGCTCCTTAACGCTGTTTTTCAATGTTTGCTTGAGTCAGGTTGCTCAGATGACCATGACAGCTCAGCTCAGTGCACCTTCAGAAAAAAACAAAGGCCGTAGCGAGTAGGGGGAACACACTGCTGACAACCAAGAGCTATAAAGTCAGAATAAAGACACCTTCAGGTTTCAGAAGAGCTGTGAGTTGTCCAGACTATGACAGATAGATTTAGAAGGATTTGTATGTGTTTTCTGTCAGATATGTGCTTGTATGTGTTGGATATGAAGCTGCGGTCCGTCTGTTTGTGTTTGTGCAGTGCATTTCCGTGCTCGGTTACATTGTGCTTTTGTAGCTTTCCTTCCACTAACAGCTGTGCTTGTGTTGTGAGACTGATAAAGGCCTCCGGGTCCCGTGAGATTTCCAGCAGATGTTATCAGAACACTTTTTATTTCTCCGGCTTTTGTTTTTGTTTCTTTTTTTTGTTTGTTTGTTTGTTTTTGTTATTTACAAGTGCTGGTTAGTACAAGTGGGACCAACTGGAATCTTCTTCTGCTTTTTTGTCTTTGTAATTTCATCTCTAACTCTGTTACTTCTAGTACTGCAACTGTGACAAAGACAAAGTAACATTAATCTGCCTATTAAACCGCAAATAAATAAATAAATAAATAGTGGCTGTCAGGAAATGAAGATGACAGAGTGATAGTGGATGATATATGATACTGCTGCTTTCACAGAAACATACATGTCTTTAAAGAGACACAAGGAATTTTTATTTTATATTTTTGTTTTTCTACATAAACTGATTTTGTAATTATGAGAAAATTTGATTTATTTTTTTTGTATTCTTTATTTCCGAGCAAACTTTATCGTAATTTGTTTAAGCACTAAGAAGCGTCTGAAGCAAAAACAGGAAAACAAACAAACAAAAAGCATCTACAGTTGTGTGCAACAGTTCCAGTTTGTCAGTTTGCCAGTCAGACATCCATCCATCCATCATCTATACCCGTTCAGTCCTGTGCAGGGTCACGGGGGTCTGCTGGAGTTTATCCCAGCTCACTTCAGAAATTCAGACATGACATGTGAAATAAAACTTTAAATTATGGTCACAAGTTAATATTCTGTGACCAGAAAATAGTTGGCAACCCACACTAATAAGCTCATTGGCTGTTTTAATCTGTCTACCTCACATGAGTACCAGTTACCAATATCAAATACTAATTTGACGCCATAATTTCTAATTTTATTTTTCAGATATCATGTCTTGTGGTTGGTGGCCTCAAATTATTATGTTAATTTGTGGTAACTGGTAATTCGTAGCCACAAAATATTAATTTGTGGATATGAAATAGTATTTGAGGTAGCACAGTATTAATCTGAGGCCACAAAATGTTAATTTGATGGCTCTAAATATTAATTTGTGCCTATTAATTTGTAATTTCAGCAACAAAATACTAAAAAATATTGTGGCCACAATTTATTATTTTGTTTCACATGTCTAAAAATACCAAATGCAACCTCAGTCGATAAAAGGAAAAAAAAAATCATTTTGTAAAATGAAGCAGAAAAAGAAGATACAGCTATGATTCATGATTCATTCATTCATTTATTTAAAAAAAAAAAATCCATATTTTGAAGTAATAACTTAGCACAGTCATTGTCTCTAACCCTAACCCTAACTTTAATCCATGCAGTGGAGGAATTTCAGTCAGATCGTTCAGATCATTGAGGAATTACTTCAATGATCTGAAGTAAATGTCTTCCTTTAGATCATTGAGCGCTTTCAAGAATGACCTCTAAAACCATAAGTGGACTTACAGGCTGGGACTTGCCAGCGTGCTTCATATCACTGCCCTGATGTATGACCCAGTTTATACACGTGGTCAGTAACTCAGTAACATAAATAGCTAATCAATAGATGAGCAACGGATGAAAAAACTCACATTTTGGATCATGGCTTTGAGTCACAGATCAGATCAATTTTCAGATCAGCAAAACAAGAAAAGAAAAATTCAACTCTCCTTTTACTTTTTTAAGACTTTTTTTGCCCATTATGAAATATTCAGTTCAAGATTCATTCAACTCAATTACATAAAAACAACTTAAGGTGCAATACACGACATGGTACCTGTTGTACAGCCTTCATCTTGGTTCCTGTTTACATGGGCAAAATTTCTTAATCAGATTTAAAAAATTCAGAATTATTCATTCTGAATCCACACTGTTTATATGGGCACTAAATCTGACGATCCAATCATGACGTGCGTTAATGACCCCGCCAACCCAATCCCAGCTGGGTACGTCTGGACACGGCATGGATACTGACCCCGGCCCCGGGTGGGAGTACAGCAGCACACCCGGGTAGGCTGCCCACGCCAGCAGCAGTAATCCCGGAAAACTCCAATGCTGCACTGGTCGGACGCCGAGGCAGCTACCATGCCCAGTCAGGTTAGTTTTGACCAACACAGAATGTCATGAACTGAAGAAGTGTGTACGTGGAAGCGATGATGTAGGTTTCTTGAACTCCTCTGCTCCTCCGCTTAGACTGCTACCGCTAGACATGACTATCGCTTGACAGAATGAACATGCGCACCACACAGTGGAACTTTTTTTTTTTTAAATCTTCGGATCATGTGAGTGCCAGACCGTGGAGAGGGATCAGTCCAGATCATGGATCAACAGTGATCTGTTGCACCACTAATCAACTAATCACATGGTGGCAAGTCAATGCATTTATCCATGTAGACGTGGTCAAGATGGCCTGCTGAAGTTCAAACCAGCATCACAATGTAGAAGAAACAAGATTTAAGTAAGTTTGAACGCAGCATGGCTGTTGGTTTGTGTTTCAGAAAAAAGCTGATTGACAGGAATTTTCACCACAACCATCTCTATAGTTTACAGAGAATGGTCCCATAAAGAGAAACTATCCAGTTGTTGATATCAGAGGTGAATGGACAGGCTGGTTGGAGAGGATGGAAAGGCAACAGGAACTCAAGCAGCTACTATACAACTATGGTATGCAGATGGCATCTCTGAACACACAACATGTGGAATTTTGAAGAAGATGTTCTATACCAGCAGAAGACCACACCACATGTCACTCCTGCAAAGGGTAAGAACAGGAAATTGAGGCTATAATTCACACAAAGCCACCAAAACTGGACACTAGAAGATTAGAAGAACGTTGCCTGGTTTCATGTTGTGAGTGTATATTGGAGTAAGCTCAATGACAAGGAGCTCAGATGCTGTGATTATAAAAGCAAATTTAATCATCACCCATACACCACTGAGGAAACCATGAGCTGGTGAGCTGATAGATTTCACTGACTTCTTAAAGTCCCATCACCTGCCAACAGCAGTACTGCAGGCGGTCACTGCACCCTGTTATGCCTAGAATATACTCATAGTTGGAGCAGGCGTTCATGTGCTTGTGCATACACAGCCAGCTGGGTTGGAGCTTGTACATGTGATACCTCAGGTCAGAGTATAGATCCAGTGTCAAAAATACATATACATATACGTATACAAGAAGGCAAAACATAGACAACAATGGCGGCACAATCAGAGATATGTTTGACCATTAAATCAATGTCACCAGCACCAACCTATAGTACACTAGTGCCTCTAGCATTCATGTGAATTTTGCATCAACAGATGATATTAAAACTTAACTTTTTGACCATCAATTCAAACTCCACATGTACCCATAAGAAACCCACAGTGAACCACAGTGGTGGCAGAATCATAATGTGGCACTGTCCTTTAGAAGCAGGGCCAGCCAAAATTAGTCAAAATTAAAGGAATGATGGATGCAGGCATATGTAGACACCATCTCGAGGAGTATTGATTAATATTGGCAGCAGCCTTGTTCCTTCACAGAAAGCTGGATGCACCTCAAGTCCTCAGAGCTCTGCTACATTTTCTACCACTTTAACACTGGAGTTTTTGCCCTTTTTTCTACTACCTACCTAACTACCCAACTACCTTCAAACTACCACCAAATGGTAAAGCAGTCATGAAGGGAGTTGCTTTGTCTGAAACAATGTTTAGGTGGTTTGTGTCTCAGTAGCGTCCCAGTTTTCCCAGTGGAACATTGCTCTAAATCAATGTAACCTGTGTTATTCATGTTTCCTGTTGCTGGTTCATTGTTCTCACAACTAATCGAGTGCATTCATCAGCAGCCGCAGAACCTGCAGCCTCCAAAAGAGCCATAGATTTTACTCAACACGTCTCTCATGTGCTACAGAGACTGCAAATTAGAGCGTTTAAGAACGAAGGATCTATTGAAAGACTAAATTAGACTGCATCACAGTGAGTTTGTTTCTAATAAACCACCTTACTGTGCATAGATTACTCACTTGATGCTGTTAGAACTATATAAATATAATCAGTTGCTTGTCAATTATTCTTCCTCACTAATTAGAGGAATGTTTTTGGGTTAACTGATGCTGAAAAATTGATGATTTGCAAGACCAGAAATCAGCGTATACCACACTGTATGATTTGCTTTCATTCATGCATTTACATTCCAAAGATGATAAAACAAAATGTCAGCAGACCTCCGCTGACCCCTCCTACAGATAAAAGACTATACTGGCGGTTCGGATTTGTGCTGGATCTGTGTTTACACAGACCAGCACTCTGATGAAAATCTTCTCTTTAGTTCAAAGAGAGCACTTTGGGATAATCCTGTTGCTCAGAGGTACTTGATGCATGTGCATGTGTCCATGGAAAATCAGAGGTTGCTTTAAAATAAAACCTGATATACAATGGTCTGTAAGAGAGAGAACAGAAAATGAGTCATCCTCATATGACAATAGAGGCTAAAGTTAGACAGTATCACACAATCATATTCAGATTACTTCTTGAATAGCTTCCTTTATCGTTAAATCAAGTTTACCAAATGTAAATGAGATGGCCCTCATCCAGCACTACCTGCATGCAAAATTTAGTCAGTTAGAATGAAGTTTTTGTTTGTTTGTTTGTTTTTACACAAACATCCCGCGGTGGGCGGATGCTTTCCCATTGGTCAGACATGTTTCAGAACGACGTCTTTCTGACAAGTCATGGCTGTCTGCGAGCCGAGTAGAGCAGAGGAGCTCCAGAAACCTACATCACTTACATCACAGCGTACATGTACACTCGCTGGCAGCCATGACTTGGTTGTCTAACAAGTGTCTACAAACATGTTTGACCAATGGGAAAGCAACCGCCCACTGCGGGATGTTTGTGTAAAAAAAAAAAAAAAAAAAAAAAAAAAACTTCAAACCTTTTTTCACCTCAATCAAAAAAAAGTCATATATTTTTTTCCATTTTCATTTTTAATTTGAACAGTCTTTTTCTTTGA
>JBAMYA010042636.1:0-14196 GCA_037176975.1 Arrhamphus sclerolepis
CTAAAGCAATACCTTTGAGCTCTTACTGTTGGGTAATCAAAAGTTATTCAAACAGATCAAGGAACTAACTTTATGTGCACTGTATCAAATTAAGTTCTTGTGCACTTAATATCTTGAGATTCACAGAGCCTTAAAGGGATTCTATTGAACCTTAAAGACTATCTTGCACATGTACAGCCTAGAGATGGTGCTGAATAGATTGAATGTATAACTCTTTGACTGTCGGCCATTCACAAAACTGTGCAGGTATCAATGGGCTTTAATACTGCTGAGCTGGTGCTTCACAGTTAAAGGTCTTCTGAAGCTAGTGTATAATAAATAGCAAATACATTTGTTTCATAATGAATGGTAGATTCATGATGGGAATGTGCTTGACTGAAAGTTCTGAGTGCTTATCCATCATGGCTATGAAGTAGTTAGTTAGTTGTCAAGCATGATATGACAAACCCTCAAAGTAAGATGATGCAATTGTCTTCTGTAATCCTCTAGTGCCAGCACCAAGATCTAGTTCACTGACCTTCACGTGAACAAGAGCTTGTGGGGCTTTGGTTATAAAGTTTTAATTATCGGTCCTGAAGACAAGAGAGAGATCATTTTATCAAAATTGCGAAATTTTAAATCTTCTCAGTGTGAGACATCTGAGTGACCTTTTTGACTCTGAGCTGGATTTTATTCCACATATTAGAAATGTAACAAAAACAGGTTTTTATCATCTTAAAAACATTGCCAGAGTCCGCCCATTTCTCTTTCTTGCCACCACGGAGGTGCTGATGCATGCTTTTATTTTGAGTAGAATAGATTATTGTAACGCCCTGCTCTCTGGTCTTCCTAAAAAGATTATTACAAGTTACAACTACTACAGAATTCACCTGCTCGTGTGCTGAAGAGGACCAGAGGGCGGGACAACATTACACCAGTTTTAAAATTGCTGCATTGGCTCCTTCTGTGTTTCAGGATTGATTTTAAGATTCTTTTGTTAGTTTATAAATGTCTTAATGGTTTTTGGCCTTCTAAGTTATCTTATCTGCTTTTAGATTATGAGCCCTCATGTACCCTGAGGTCCTCTGGCACCAGCCTTTTAATTGTTCCTAAAGTTAGAACAAAAACTTTTGGTGAGACCTCGTTCCACTACTATGGTCCTCATCTGTGGAACAGACCACCAGAGAACCTCAGGTCTGTAGAGACTGTTGACATTTTTAAAAAGAGGCTCAAGACCTTCCTGTTTAGTTTAGCTTGTAGTTGGATTTTATTTATTTATTTAGTTTGGTTTAATTGTGTCTGAACTAAATCATAGTTTATCCACTTTTATCAATCTGAAATACATTGGTCCCTTCAAGGAATTTAACAAGTATTCTGATAATAGTTTGCTTTGTTTCATTTTGTTAAAACAGAGTGCATGTCATAGTGATGGTTGATGATTACTAAATAATAACAAAACCTGTCCACTCTGAAATGCTAACTTGCAGCCTTTGCTTTAGAAAGGCCCTCAACTTAATTTGATGGTTTTCTCAGAAAAATGTGATAAGAGCTCAGAACATGAAAAATGACTGTCAACACAAAGATTCTGAATACTCTGCAGGAAGCTCGCTGACATTTCACAAATAGATTGGACAATACTTGTACATGTTTTGTGTATGCATGGGAGCAGCTGTGAAAATGACAGTTCATGGCACATGAAAGCACACAGCTGCATTCACATAGAGAACCATGACTGTTGGAACCCTGCCTCCTCCCACCCCCATCTAACCATTCACGGAGTACCTGATTAGTGACAACTATGTCTTATTAACTAACTCATACACAAATAAACATTCTTTGTTAGACTTTTTTCATTTTTTATGTGATGGCTACTCTATGAGCCCAAGAGGCAAATAACTATTTTCTGTTTGTAATGAGTGCTTGACTTACATTTGCATCATCCATTTGATCTGATTTGAAGTTAATCTTGAAAGGTTTGTGAGTATTAATGTGCACTGATGCGAACTAAAAATGAGACTGTTTTAATAAGCAAAGCATGAGCAACTAATATAAAGCACATCATCTTATGTATGGCTATATAATACAATCATTTTATAAAAGTAACATATAAATAGATAGATCACCTATTCTGAAAATATGCTTGAAAGCATTTCTGAAGTGTCAGCCAACACAACAATCATGAAAAACACAACCTTGTCACTTTGTTTGGGGCCACCTTGGTCTGCTAAATATGTGATTCAGTGAGCTGTTCAGATTTACAGGGTTAGATCACATTCTCAGCAAAGACAAATTTCAGCCTCCCCACATTTATCATCATCCACCTCTGATCTCCACCTACAACTTTAAATCATGTTGTATTCACTGTGCATCAGAATCGGGAAGTCTAAACTCTCTCTTTTTTTTTTCTTATTTAACACTGAATTCTCTTTAAGCAGTTATGTTGTTCAGTTAACTTAGGAAAAGACTTAGGGCCGAATTTACTAAGATCCCAATTTGCGTGTAGTAATTTGCGTACACAATCTTGAATTTTGCATGTGGTTTGCGCTCGATTTTATACACGTAAACCTTTAATATATCTAGCCCTAACTCGGGCAAACTTATTCTCAATTTACACATGTTTTCTATCAGTTTGTTTCCTATCACTCAAATGAGTTCAATATGTGTGTCAGTTTCCACTTTTAAGATGGATAATGTTTTCTTATGCATTGTATTCTAGATAATGTATTTTTTTTCTAACATGGACAAATTTACATTAACAAGGTCACACACAACTGCAAGTCCAAAATAAGGCATAAGTAAATGTTAGATTCAAGTGAATCATTCTTCCACATAAAACTGGCTGTAATTATATGGTTGAAAAAAATACAAGTTATTCTTTAGTGTTTTGATTCATGTCGACAAATATTCTGTCAAGACATCAGGAATAACTGTCAATTTTCAACCCCAATTCTAAAAAAGAAGGAACACGTCTCAAAAAAGTTGGAAAAGGTCAACAAAATGCTGGAAAAGTAATTGGCACAAGTCAAAAATAAATAGAAGAGCATTCACGAACTAATTAGGTTGTTTGCCGACAGGGCAGTAATATGATTGGGTATAAAAGGAACATTTCAGTGTGGCAAAGCCTCTAAGGTGGTCAAACCACCAGTCTGTCTAAAATAACAGTGGACAGGACCCAGCTCAGTTATGGAGGGGCCCTCCTGCTGTTAGCCAGCTGGGTAGAGCAAGACATGAGGAGAGAGACAGGACAGAAAGGATGAAGGACAGAGATCTCGCCATCTATAATTAATAATATCATTAAAAGATTCAGAGAATTAAGAGGAGTGTCCGTGGAGGAGGAACAAGGGCCAAGGCTGATGCACATGATATTCAGGCTCCCAGGTGGCACTACATTATAAGAAGGCATGATTCTCTACTGTACATCACTACCTGAGCTGGGGGACACTTCTAGAAACCAGTCTATGAACACAGTTCGCTGTTCGATCCACAAAAGCAAGCTACTAAAGCAACATATGCTCCCTTACAGACAGTGGGCCTCATTCACTAATATGTGCGTATATGTTCCTACTTTCTTTGCAAAACAAGTGTGTATGCAAAATCACCTTGGGATTCACGAAACTTGCACTCAAAAAGTTGCAATTTTGATAGCATTTCCTTAGTAAAGCAGTTGGGCTTTCACACCAAAAAAGGGAGCTGAAATTTTCTGACAGCTGTAAGTTAGTTCTAACCAGTTTGTCAAGAAACACCATCGTGGACCAAGTCCAGGAACTAGTGGGAACTCTGACAACACAGCTGGATGAAAAAGCAAAGACTAAGCAGCCCTTTGACAGGGACTAATGCAATGATATGACCTGGGATGAAACACAGTTTGACACTCCTGTCTTAAATGATTTAGAAACTGATAAATATTGAGCAAAAGTCAAAAACAGAGACAGCAGTGGGTAACACATAAGAAGAAATTTAGAAAGGGGACCAATAATGTGTGTTTACTTCGGTCCGTATCAACACAATTTGTAGAGAGGTGCATGTCAGGATCCAGTGTAGCTTGGGCCATAGGGTTCCTTATGGTATATGTATGCCCTTGATTTGATGCAGAAGCATGAATCAGCCTTAAACAAGGATTACATTTCTTCTGAAATAATTGCAGGGGTTTCTTTCCTTTACAGGAGGGATGAAAGGGAAGAAGAATTCAGTAAAAAAATCTGAATTGAAAAGTAGGAAAAAAGAAGACAATTAACAAACTGAGAAGAAAAAAACAGACTAAAAGGAGTCAGAGGCAGAGTGGTAAAGGGGAATGGCATCAGAGGATGAAGTCAGGAGATTAGAGGAGATGAGAGAAGAAAAGCGGGAAGTAAATGGAATGAAATGTGATTAAGTAAATTAGTAGATGGAGGTAGAAAGAAATGGTTGTTGGGTTATTCCATCGGGGAATTAATCATTCTGACAGCCCATCTGTCTACTTTTCTCTCCACACACATAAATTACGTGCTCGCTTTCAGCTTCTTATGCAAAGATAGTTCAATATAAATTGGATAGTAACAATATTTATACATAGAATATTTGCTACAGATTGAACCACCTGCCAGTTTGGTTCACTGGAATTTCTCATTTAGTGAAAAGAGATGAATGAGTTCTCAGTGTTGACAAAAGAAAAATAAAATAAAAAAAGTATACTTTTTTAAATTCTAAAACAAAAGAATTTCAGTTTCAATTTTAAAAGTTAATGAATTTGAATTACTAGTAGAATGTACAAAGATCTACTGCATCTTTATGGACACTTTTCTTCCCCATAATTTCTTCACCATATATTTATTTATTATTTTTCCTGATCATCAGCAACATTTTAGCACTTTAAATGACACATTTGAATATTTACATATTCTTTTTCATTGTGAGGAGAATAAGGTTAAGTGGATCTTGAACATTTATTCCTTTTAGGGTCAGCAGCAGAAAGAATTTGAAGAGTTCTGTTTGTCTTAAAATAAAGAGCTTGGTTTTAAAATCTAGCTTTAATACTGTAGTGAGTCTTAAAATGGTTTAGTTACCGTCAAGGGATTACTGAACATTCATACTTTATAAAATATCAGAAAGGACAGCGATACTACATTACACATCATACAAATTTTGTCTTGTCCATCACATTTATGATGTGCAAGGTTCAGTCTCAATAGCGGGACTACAATGATGGACTGTCTTAAAACAACAGAGCATGCCTTCTTTTTCTGTCATTTCTGAAGTTGTTGTACCAGGACCCTAAGGAAAATAAAAATAAACACACTGCCAGATTAACAACTATATATTTGTAACAATTCAAACAGATGCTCATGGTGATGTAGTCACAGAAGGTCAGGGGGTCTCCATTGATTTTTGTTCAGTCTTAATGATTGTCAGATCGCTGGAGGGCTTCTTGTCAGCAGTTGAGGATCCTGCTTACCAAACTGTGATGCCATACGTGACGCCAGGATTTTAGCAATGATGTGAAGTAACAGTTGTAACTGCATATGACTGTAAAGCCAGTAACAAGATATATATAAAAATATATAAAAAAATATTATCAAAGAGGGACCATAATGCCCAAGACCACATTTGGCCAGTTATTAAGTGAAATCAATGAATTTGTGAATTATTTTGCAGATACAGGATCAGTCATTAACCCCTCTGGATACTGAAGTATTCTACAATCAAACATGAGACCTGTTCTCTTTACTGAAAGTGTAGCAAACATGACAGTGATCCCAAGCACAAATACACAGAAGAATGGCTAAGAAGAAAAATAAATCTCAACTAAAAATGCTTCAACTTATTGCTGATAAGGGTGATTGTAAAAGCAGTGTAATTACAGAATGTACACATCACATCTTTCTTTTTTCTTATATTTAGTTAAAAACATTAAAATAATGATTTGTTTTTGTTTGTTTGTTTTTTTTACCCAATTTTGTATTATTTTGTATTATGCTTTCATATTAAATCCAGAGAAGAAGCGGCGTGTCTGTACTGCTGAACCATGTGTACTCCAGTGTAACCTTGGCCATGTATGGTGTGATGGAGCACCTCTGTGTGTCTTGCTGCCTGAGTTTTCACAACAGTTTTAGCTAATAGAAACCTTGCATGGCCTGCTCATGGTAGCTGGCAGCAGTTTCCATCATCAGTTGGCCCAGAGCCACCGTTGGTACCATAGTGACATCTTACTGCCAGCTGGAACAAGGCTGTGGCTAGCAAGACTGTAGGTTATCCTAATGCTCTCTGTCCCAGAGCTGCACAAAGCAAGTTACTGTGCAACAAGTCTTTCATTTCTCTTAATACGTGAATGTGATGTGATTGAACACAAGCTGTGCTGATTTTGGCACTCTGGAGTCTGACCGGCCCATCACATCACTACTTATTAAGAGGAAGAGTCTAATTGGAGATTTTCCAAAGATGTATTGATTAGGAATATCCCCTGAACACATCTTCACCAATAATTCATTAATACCTACACATCCCTGCCACATGTGGCTGCACATTCTCTTGTGCAGCTGTTAAAAATCAGGTGTTTTGTTGTAAAAGCACTGTAACATTGACAGATACAATAGAGTTTACTGACCAGTCTCAGTACATTTCTAAATATACTGTATTTGTGCATAATTTTATCTACAGTCCTATCACTTAACTTGAGGAAATGATTACAGTTAGCAACTTCTTAACATGTCTTATCTTTAATTTAACTTGAGTACTCTTTCTCTCTATTGATTAAATTTGCATTAATGAAATATTAAAATGCAAGTACAATCAAAAGAGATGAAATCCTCTTCTAGCTGAGTAAAAGTAAAGTAAAGTGTAAGGGTTGCCAAAATGCTAAGATTTGATGTACCAAAGACCAAGAAATTCTACAAACAATAAAATGAGAGCTCATGAGGGATCTAAGCAAGTATTTGATGCTGTTCAAGGCCACACCCATATAGCACATAGAGCCGAACAAATTCTATGACTGAGCAAATATAAAAGTGCTTGCATTATAAACGTTTGTAAGTTCAAAAAGGCAAATTGTACAATTTTTGATGTATGTATAGAGAGAGAGATCAGAGAATCGAAAGTTAAAGACTCAGAAGTCAAAATCAATGGCCAGACTTCCATAACTCTCTTTAAGAATAATTCAATGAACCTGTGTCACTTCATGATGTCAGCCTACTCAATGCAAGAATAAAAGGAAGATGCATCAATCAATCATTTGGATTGCTATATATTATTTTGCCATATGTTATTTGGAAGATGTCATCAGTTGTGAAAGACAATATATCAACTTCCAAAGCCAACAGCCAATTGATTTCTTGGTGAATTGGCATCCGAAGGGCAATTTGAGAAGCAACATAGAAAAATTGAAAACTGCATGCCACTTAAATTTATTTTTTGTATCATTTGTGTGTGTGTGTGTGTGTGTGTGTGTGTGTGTGTGTGTGTGTGTGTGTGTGTGTGTGTGTGTGTGTGTGTGTGTGTCTATATATCTATGGAGGGTTAGTGCCAAGATTGACAAAAAGAATAAAACAACCTTTTCCTTCATGCAATTTGGTCTTGCAGTAATTTCAGATTTCATTGTGCACAGAATGTGTCCTTCAGCCCTCTGGACAGTCTGGTCTAACAAACGTTATTTGTACATGATTCAGTCACAGGATTAAAATATACCAACAGTGGAGCACAATAAGACAGACAAAGACAGAAGACGGCGGCTGAATGTGTGTTGTTTGGTAGTGTATGGATGCTAGTGTGGTGCAGTATAATGGCTGTAGATGTGTGTATGGTGCGTGTGTGATGATATGAGGTGTGATGTTACCCCCAATTCATGTCAGTGTTGAAACAGTCCAGCAGATACATAAAGCAGTGATATTGACCCATGACACTCATCACCAACTAGTGACAACAACCAGAACTTCAGGCTGAATCACAGCTGGTACCAGTGAGCCGGGTCAGCGCCATGTAGCAGACCTCCACAAGTGCTCTGCATTCCCTCTCCAACTTATCAGGAATCATCCAGCCTGTCATCCCCCTGACACGGGTGAGCAAAGGAGACGGGTCACTCCTCTGACCCGATAGAACTCAGAATCCCGCGAGGGCAACAGTGAGCTGACAATTAAATTAAATTAAATGAGACAGCATGGTGGCTTGGTGCTTTCTACTGTTGCCTCACAGCAAGAAGGTTCCTGGTTCAAGGGCTCGCAGTGGCCTTTCTGTGTGGAGTTTGCATGTTCTCCCCAAGTTGTCTTATTGGCTTCTTAAGCAATATGTTTTGGACATTTCTGTAGTAGTTATGGAAGAGGTGCCATTACTGGCATATTTATGGAGTACAATGAAAATACCAATCCACCAAACTGACAAGAACTTCTGTTCATAAAAGCAAAAATAATTCTCCAAATCAAATTAGGAGTTCATATTAACCTTCAAAATCAACATGTTGGAAAGCACGTTTTTTTCAGAAGCTGTTTACTACAGAAAAAAAATCTGAAAATATGATATTCAAAACCAAAATGCCGATGACATTCAATTTCCAGCATCATTACATCTTCATAGTGTCTTTACAACTTCAAAGTGACTCTTACTGAAAGTTACATAAAGAATTTGAAAACTTAAACAGTGAATAATGCTGTGAAAGAGAACACAAAGCTGAGTTTTCTCATCTTCCTCTTGTATTATAATTAAGCCCATAGTCTGATCAGTGGGAGCCAGAGGACACGTCACTAATAGATACTGACACAGTTCTTATATTAAGACCTGGGTCCTTGCTGTGTGCTCACTAGGTTACATCCATTATGCAGTGGTCTATTACAGCCCGAGACCAGGTGAAACCAATCACTTTTCCTTTTAAATATTAGCATTTCATTTCCGTTTGTGTTGCTTGAAGGAGCTGCAACTCTTCTTAACATATTTTTTTCTATTTGGCCAAAAGGGCTTCTTTGCGTTTCCACAACTTCAACCCATTTCTGTCAGTCATGGTAAACGTGTACAAATCTGTTATTTTCCATCAACATCCATCTTTTTCCCTCTCATTCTTATTTTTTTTTTTTTTTTTTTCTGTCGTGAGTTTTGCTATTTTTTAATCAACCATTGTTTTGAACACATTCAAAACACAGCCTTTTTAAGCAGAAGTGTCTTTTTCTCCACTGATTAAATTTCTCAACATGGCCAAATAACAAATATGTGTTCATATTGTGGTCATGAATGTGCCTTGCCACCTCTGAATACTGTATGAGTGACAGGATCTGAATGCTTTGCTCACGCCTGCATTTAGCACTTTAGGTGGCTCATAGTAGTTATGCAGAGAAAAGAGCAGCTGTGAAGGAGCTGTGAAAATAACTTGTGTGAAGCCGTTGGGCTGTTGTCGGGTTTATGTAGGGTTTGCAATGTTACTCAAGCCAAAAAAAGAAACTTTGGAGACAGCGAGGTCTCAGAGTTTTCAAGAGAATAAGAATCTGCCAATAAAATACTGATAGGCTACATAATGGAAAACTTGTAATCTGCTGCATAAGGTTAAAATCAAAAAAGAGGAACTGATGGTCAAGATGTCTCAACTTCTGCTGCCATAGTTTTGGTGCTTCTTCTTTTTCAGATATATCATTTGAAGCTGCTTTAATCTTATAAAAACACACGTCTTAACTTCTCCATCAATGCATCTGTCTCTCTGAGGGTTCAGTGGAGTATTCAGAACACTTCAGTTTTCTCACCCTCACCTCCTTGTCAGCAGGATTTGAGCATGATGCAGGGTTCCCATTACATGGATTACATGTCAAGCAATCTAACCTGTCACCCATCATGTCTTTTTTTCCCCTTAGTTTCCTTTTCATCTTGCAACAGTTGCCCATCTCTATTAGCTTTTGATTGGCTGAACTTTTTCTCCACATCTTGCTTTTGTGCCATTTCATACAGGTTCATCTTTTGCTAGCCTTGCATCTATTTTTTATTTTATTTTTTTTTAGATATTCTGTTTGTCTTTTCTGCATTACTTTTTCATAATTCCCTTTTCTCTGTCTTGTTTCTATTGCACCTCCTGCCTCATCTCTCTTTGTTTACTCTTGATTCCACCAGATGCTTGAACAAAACCAGAAGAAGGCTTTGAAGATTTGCCTCATGCTGGGAGTATATTTTAGCACCTTATCGCACTCGCTTTTCTTTGTGAAATATTTCTACCTTTTCCTAGTTTGGTGTGTGCATATAACTGACAATTTCTGGAAAGGCAAAGATTCAGATAACCTCCTTTTTCCCACATCGTGTTGGTATGTAAAAATTCTATATTCAAACTCAATTAATTAGCTCTGTTCAGTTCAGTTAAAAAATAATGATATGCATTGGGATCAATTTATAATCCTTCATATTTCTGTTCAGTCCTCATCATAAACGTCAAATGTTGTTGACGATGTTCACCTTCTTGTACCTTTGCAAAATGTCTTCTTATATCAATTTTAAATATTTCCATCAGTCAGCTCAGACGCCAATGAAACATACTGTATTTGCTAACCATTATTATAATAAGTATGTTTTAATACTTGGGCTCTGACCTTGTCACTTAAAAAAAATATTACTTGCACTGGGACACTGGTAGGGATGAGCAACATCTTAACCCCGTGTCACGATAGCTTCACAGTTTTGCACCAGATGGGAAGGAGGAGACCAATAAAGTAATGGGTGTTACTGGAATGAACCATGGGTGTATGTGAACAGATATAGATTAATGACAGCGTTTGCACTGGAATACTGGATTGTGGTGCTTTTTTCAGTTTATCTGCCCCCATTAGTTCTCTGTGCAATATCTCTCTAAATCCTTACATTTAGAAAGCAGATGCTTTATATAGTAGTGAGTGGAAGGATTATTCTCACTGGTTCCATCAAACAACTATAAACCCTTGTTATTTTCTCAGCTTTTAATTTTAGATACATGTGTGTAATAATAACAATAACAACAAGTTATGTCATTTTTTGATGAGCTGTTACTGGAGAGGAAGGAAAGTGAGATGATGATGATGCTGGGACTGAACAGCAGACCGTCTATGTGGAAGGTGGAAAAGAAAACAACATCTTGAAGTGTCAAGTGAAGTAAAGCATTAAACCTTCCCACTAAGACTGTGCATAAATTAATGCATTTTATGGTAGTCAGTGTTTGTTTCTTTGTATTAATTGGTTTGCAACTGTGTAATAGGATTGTGTAAGTCCTTCTAGAGGTGTGTTAAAAAATCTACATATTGTAAGCCTTGGTGCTTGGCCATGAAATGAATTATATGCATTATTATGAACCTATTTAATTCCTCTGTCACATCCTGACAACGTGGGAATATTGCCTGTGCTGCCACTTCAAACAAAAATAAAAACAAGTTCAAGAGCCTGCAGTTCTAAAAATATCAATATAAAAATCACAAGATCACTAAACTTGTTAAAGTGCATCTCCAGGGAGCTGAAAAATATAGAAACAAAGATAACTGGTGATTCCAGCTAGGTTCTGTTTCACATGAATGAATGAATCCAAGGGGCCACATAACTGCCATGTCTAAAATATGCTCTCTTTCTTTCTTTCTTACCATATATCTGGCTTGAATTTTGTTGTTTATCTGGCAGTATTCAATAGACTAAATAAAGCTATCAAAGCAAAATGGTCTATATATTGAATATCATGTAGCACCATTCTAACTTTTAACTTTTGTGCTTCAAAAGGCAGAATGCTCTACCCACTGATCCACAGCCACCTCAAACAGAGATGATGGGTGTGTCTCCTGTATGTTTTATTGGGTCACAATTGGAGCTAACCTTGAGCTGACAGTGGAAACACTAGTGATGTAATGTTACAAATTACAATTTTCCTGCACAAATTAACAATGCAAAAATGCCCTAAAACCTCTGTTTAATGTCAAAATATACCAGACACCGCGCAGCTCTTGATGCGAGTATCAAAAGGAAGTATTTGTCAACTACGAGGAAAAAAGCTTTCTGTAAAGGAACATATACACATTAGTGTGACAGCTTAATGCACTCTGTTACCTTTATGGGCTCTTACCAAGTCACACACTGAAACTCAAGTCAAACTGAATTTACCAGCATATTCCTCACAAAGTCTGGCATTTCATGCCGAAGCGGGAGAACAGCCATTTCTTACACCTCTGAAGTGGTGTTTTCAGTGTTAATTAAGGTATCGTGAACTGGTTACTGATAGTTTTACTTAATATTTGACAAATAAGGCTAGCTGCTAGCAGTGTGTGCAGCTGGGTTAAGCAGCTGCTTACAGGCACATGAAGAGTTTCGACCCATCATTTCTATGGGTGGTGCTGTTTAAACATAAAAAAAAAGCTTTTGATCTCCTCATAAGCTTTGAGTAATTTTGTTAGGTTTTTACCCTGCTGTATGATCAAATCTGACTATAGCAAAGTTAAATTATTGCTCACTGTCCATCTCTCTCCAACTGTTTTCTCTAGATGGGTGGCACCATGTATAACACAGGAAAGCATGTGTCCCTACGGCCAGACAAAGCCCACCTAGTGAACATCTCAGGGGGCCCTCTGGGTTACAGTTACCGGCTGGAGGAGGTCCGTCTTCACTTTGGGAGTGAAGATTCACAGGGTTCTGAGCACCTCCTCAATGGACAGGGCTTTCCTGGAGAGGTGAGCTGCAAAATATGAGCAATGAACTCTGACATATGCTTCATCACATTCAGAATTTCAAGGGTGTGTGGCACAATTTGGACAGCTCGCCAAACTAGAGCAAAAACATACAATGAACGAATAAGTATAATCATAAAGTGCATTATTTCGTAGAGACACATGGAGGTGTACATTTAATACATCCTTAAACATCGAGTATCTTCACAAAGTAAAAAGATCCCAAAACACTTCTGCCTTTTAGAAGTAAACTTTTTTTTAAATGTGGATGAGCTTGTCTGGATTACAAGCTCATCCTCAAGACTAATCCATTTTGCAGGAAAATTCAAGCCTTGTTGCCAAAATTGGGGAAGCTAATGTTCTCTGTCTCTGTGCAGTTTGGTGCTTTGTGGAGTCTTTCTCTGACGTTTCTCTGACTTTAACCTGACACTGATCCAATACTGCATCTGTTTTGTTAATCCAGTCTTCCCAGAGAGACATGCAACGATTTTAGAAAGAGGTTATAAGTTTTTCAGAAGACTCTTAGTCTTCTTATGCAAATTGGGTGTTTGATTCAACTTTTTTAAAAGTGGATGAAGTTATCTCACTGACTGAGTATAACTAGACTGGACGAAGGAAGAAAACCACTACTGTCCAGTTACAGAAGCATAGATTCACAATATTTGCAGATGGACTGAGAATCAATATCTTCTTTGATGCGTCTGTGGCTCAGCAGGATGAGCTGTTATCTGCCAGCTGGTAGTTCAGTCCATGGCCTGCGGTCATTATGTTGAACTGCTCATCCTCCTGATTCATTCACTGCTTTTTTAGTGTGTGTATGATTAAGAATTAAGGATAGTAATAGTTAATTAATTAGTTAGTATTAAATAGTTTAAAAGATGTGCAGACTAAAGGGAAAACAGTAAAGACTGAGAAGAGTTTTAAACATGTGGGTTACTTTTCACATTTGATTGTGAATTGCTGTGTCATAAATTTACCCTAACCATAACTGTCTGTGTTCATGCATGTGCAGTTGCCCTCAGTCAGCTATCGAACCAGTTACAGGCGGAGGGAACATGCTGCCCAGTTGCTTTTCTTTATTTACAGCATAACTTCACAAAAAGATTGTTAAAATCCATTCAGTGTCAGAGAAACTTTCCGCTTCATCCCACTCATGTCCTGAGAGGCTATTTGGTGCTCTGTTAGTGCACTTACATCTTTGCTACACATACTAAGCTCTGTCTGAAGGAGTCTGTTCTGCTGGAAATATGTTAATGTAACATGTAATGCTCTTTCTTTCAGGTCCAGCTGATCCACTATAATCAGGATCTATACGCCAACTACAGTGAGGCAGCTAAGAGCCCTCATGGCATTGCTGTGGTCTCCATCTTTATAAAGGTCTGAGTGTCTCTCTTGGACTATTAGAAGGAATGGAGGCAAAGAACTATGAATTCTGGGATCAGGCAATTAAAAATAAATAAATAAAAATGGCCCAACCAAAGCTGCAAATAAATACGTATATCTATCTATCTATCTATCTATCTATCTATATATATACACACAAACATACACACACACACACACTCTACACTGCATACCAACTTCTGAGTATACATATACACCACCACTGTCA
>JBAMYA010042637.1:0-14195 GCA_037176975.1 Arrhamphus sclerolepis
GCAGCAAAGAGCCCCAAACCCAGGCTGGACAGTAGACACCCATTCACTCAGAAACACCAACACACACCCACTGACAAGGACAAGGACAATCATTCTCTCACCACTACCAACTCCCACTAGAGGCCCAGTACAGTAAGTCCTGTTTTTGTATTTGTGTTGACTTTATTAGAGTTTAGTATTTTACATTGCATACATGATATTGACAGGGTCCCGGTACCTGACCTTTGGGACACATCTTACAATATCAATAGCAGGAACATACCGTTCTTTTTTTCCAAATTTTTTATTGCAATTTTCCAGTAACATGACAAACAATGTTATCCAATAGAGTGTGCGAATAAATTTACAGCAACAGTTTGTCAACAAATCCCTTGAACCCCATACAATCTACCCACCCACTACCCAAATCAGAACCATACTGGGACAAGAGAGACACATATGCAGGAGTAAGTACGGTGTACATGTCAGAAAAAAGCAAGAAGTTTAGTTGTGGGACATTTGCGCTGCCATGGGTCTGAAAGTCCAAGTTGTTCAGCAAGAGTTTAGCTAACCTGTTTAGAGTGACCACTTTATTAGAGGATCTATTAAGTATCAGATCTTGGACCAAATTAAAGTCTCCTCCCACAATAATATGGTAGCTGTCAGTGTTTGGAAAAGATGTAAAGAATTTGGTTATACAGTCCCTGACAAAAGTCTTGTCTCTTGGGTACAAGTTGACCTTAAGTGCCCCTCAAATATATGTCTATTTAATTTTTTTTCATAAGAAGTGAGGAAGCATGGAAGACAAAACCAAAGAATCTTGATGAACTCTGGGAGGCATGTAAGACTTCTTTCTTTGCTATTCCTGATGACTTCATCAATAAACTGTATGAATCATTGTCACCAGTGGGGAATTGATTCCAGCAAGGAAGAGGAGGACCTTCTCATGTAAATCACACAAGTGGGTGAGGACCTTGCCATGGGACAGCCACCGAACCTTAGAGTGCAGCAGCAGCTGCTGGAAGTTGTCATCCATCTCCTCCTCCCCTGCTCCTGTCAACCATGGCGTCCCTCAAGGCTCTGTGCTGGGTCCCATTCTTCTCTGCCACTCCGTGGCAGAGATGCTCATTCACGCCTTCATCCCCTCCTGTCCGGGGTTTCTAGTACAACCCTGGACAGGCTCCAATACGTGCAACGTACTCAACTACCAGGGTTCTCACTTCCACCAAGCCCTGGCAGCACATCACCCCTACCCTCATCCACCTCCACTGGCTCCCGGTCAAGTTTCGTATACAGTACAAACCTCTCCTACTTACTTATAAATCCATCCATTCTCTTGCCCCCCGATACTTGTCTCACCTCCTTCACCAACACACTCCATCCAGAAACCTGCGGTCTTCGGATGCTGGGCTTCTTTCCATCTCCATACCCGTTGGTGGCCGCCCCCACCCTCTGGAACTCTCCCTCCTGAAATCCGAAACTCCCACACTCTCCACAGTTTCAAAGCGCACCTCAAAGTCAGTACCCAGTCAGTACATATCCCACAACAGCAGCTCCAATCAATATGGTCCTCCTGAATGAAACCATTCAATTCCTTGAAAATGCCTCCTGCTGTAGTGAGAGCTGCCATGGGAAGACAAAACAAAACTCCTCCTGAACACCTTGTTCTTTAATATAACCCACGTGCACCATTAACTGGGGGCAGTTAGCTACATCAGACGATTCATCCAACTGAATGGAGAAGAAAGCGCTTTTACGAACATCATCCAGCACCACCCCACACTTTGAAAACGACTGAAATAGAGGCTACTCGAGTACCACAGCACACGGGGCTCCACTTACACTCATCCTGGGATTTTCAGATCTGTGCTTTCTGGGTTTCCCTGTGCTATTCCAGGCAAAGTAAACAGGATCATCACTCGTGTAGCTGTCAGTGCCAGTCTTTTGGGAACATAGCTTGGAATTTCCTGTGAGGTTCAGTACATCTCCCTGTTTTGACCTTCTTCTCATGCTAAATCAATGCCTTCTGTCTTCTCTGCGCAGAGATCTGAGATCATTTGGCCATTTTTGCCAAGTCATTAATGAAGGGACAGATGTGTAGCTTCTTTTCTTTGGAGCCATATGATTTACCCTGCTCATGGTAGTACACCATGGTTGTTTGTAGCCCCTGAGGAATTTTGATGAGAAATATTTTATAATTAATCACAAAACGTGCTTGATTTGTGATAACAGTCTCTCGTTTTACTAAATCATGTACTCGTTTCAGTAAAACGTTTCCTCGTTTTATTAGATTGACCATTCGTTTTCCTAAATCATGAGCTTATTTTTTAAATAATGTGCTCTAGATTCACTTAATCGAGTGCTCGTTTTGGGTAATAGTTCTCTCTTTTCAAATAAATCCTGCTCCCGTTGTATTCACTCTTCCTAGGCTGGCTGGCAAGTTTGGCATTCTGGGTAAACAACTGACACATAAAAATATTTGAATCAAAACAATGCTTTTAGAAGATGACTTTACTTTTATAAATAACATAGGTATTATGTCATATTGATGAGGACAAAAGCTGGTTTGTAAGTTAAAGACTAAGCCAGTAAATTCCTTTGTGGAGATTTAAGAGATGTTTTGTCATAGTTATTATTATTGTTGTCTTGTGGAAGAAAGTTAAGTTCACCTATAAAAGAAAAAATATATAAACAATGAGGCATGAAGGTCCATATTGACTGGATGCCAGAGAAAACAATTGATCAAATTCATTTTAAATGTAAAGTTCAAGGTGGTGAAGCCCAAAACATCTAGAGCAGCTTGACTGAGATGGTCTGACTGTCTGTTTCACAAATCTGAAACTGCATTTCTATCTAAGACATAATCTACTCCATGTTTGAGTGGTCTTGGTCTTGTGGTTTTATATTAGGACTTGGCCTGAGGTGGTGGGACAGTTGAAAAATGATCTATTTTGCATTTTCACAAATCAGAATAAGGTTTCATGAATCATAAACTGTGTTTGATATATTCCTTAGTGTCTAAGCCATAGTTTAATCCAGGTTTGAGCAACGTGCCTGTTGTGGTTTCTTATCTGGACCAGTTATAAAGCAGTCTTATTGCTCTAAAATGTGGTGGAATAGCCCTTTAATCACCTGGCGAATCAGATGACGTAAAGTTAATGAGCTTAATTACTTGTTTTGGCTTGTTGATTTTTTTTACTGGAAGTGATCATGTCTGCAAAAAGCCCCAGATGCAATGAGTTACAGCCACCCAGCAGATCAAAATAGGGCAGTTTCACTGTACTCGGATAGCCTCTATTCGGCTTTAATTTGCACATTTAAAGGTGCAGTAAGTGATGGCTGAGATTTTTGTAAACACGAGATGAATTTTGAATGTATACAACCAAAATTTTCAAACTCTTCCTTCTAATGTCCATCAAAAACCACATCTTTGCACTAACAACTAACTACCATAAGATACAAGTGAAATACAATCTAGCCTTTGTTGCGTCCAACGTAGATTAACTGGAAGCTAGGGATGAACCGTCAAAGTACCTGTATTTTTCATATTAATCTCTCTTCATTATCAAAATGTAAAGACAATTTTTAACCTTTAAAAAGAAAGATGCTTCATGAGATGATCATCAAATCCATCTGCAAGATTTTCATGGAGATCAAAATGAAAAACTATTGCTGTAACATTTGTGTCTAAAATGTCATAACTGAAATGAGTTATTTGTCTTTAATGAAACATATTTCATATTTAGTATTCAGCTTGATTGACTTACAGTTGAACTGACCCTAAACAAGAGGACGTCCATGTTTGGACAATGAGTGATAACGGTGTCAACACACATAAAGGATGGCACCTGCATCTGCATCCTTGTTGACCTAACAACACACAGCCTGCTGGACAGCAGGACACACACACAAACACGAGGACAGACACGGAGGAGCAGGAGGTGCTGATGTCTGGGCTCCACCACTGTCCATCTGTTGTCCAGTCAGGAGGTTAACTTGAGGGGGGTTTAATCTGAGAGAAAACACTCTCGTCCAACAGCAGGTGTTGGGGGATGGCTGAGAGGAAAGCCTTGTACCGAGAACTGAATTCTGGTCTGAGCCCCACTTACTTTGTCTGCGTGTGACTTTGTATGACTGTGGCCTAGTTCCTGGATTTTCCTGAACAGGTGGTGTGATGCTTAAAAACAAACAAACAAACAAACAAAAACAACCACAACAACAAAACTACACTCAGGCTTTGTGATGTGTAGTATTTTTTTTGTCTTGCCTTTGACTAGAGCTTGTAAGTTTTTCTTTTTTCAAAACCTAACCAATAACAAAAGACACACACACACTTCACAACGTGTGTGACCATGAATGTCACACGTGTTGAGAACCTTGAACCTTCCTCCAGAGCATGAGTGCATGGTAGTTACTGAGGAAAAACTTATAAAACTCTTACATGATACTGATACTGAGAGTTATCCTCCTCCAGAGCAGGAGGGTGAAACTAAAATATAAAAGGTCCTTGACTGCAGCAGAGTGTCACAAAAGAAATTGATTAGGCATTAAGCCCACATTCATGACGAGACGCTGAAAAGCCTGCAGTATGTGAGGAATGCATGGATTAATGAAGGGTTTCTTTCTTTACACATGCATTCTGTAATTCTAAGTGCCACTTAGAAAACAAAACAATGTTTGCGTAAAGCATATTCTACTTAGATGGATATATTTAATTTATCATTCACATGTGACATGCAGATAAGGCAGAAAAGTTCAAACAAACTGACAAAATACTACTCTCTCTGATCCAGAGTCATGCAGTTTATTTTAGTCATGTTTCAGCTGTAAGCCTTCATATTGTAACACACTCGTGTTAGCTAATGATAAAGTCTATCTTAAGCTTTTCTCAAAACTGTCTTAAATTTGGTAACATCTATCATGTTTTGCATTTTTATAAATTTCTTCTCCTGTAAACTCCAGCGAATGAAAACCTGTTTAAACCTGTTTAAACTGCAGATTTGTTTCATTTCTGACATTTCAAGACTCCAATTCACAATGAACAATATAGTAGTGTGTGAGGGATTTCAGACACAACCAGGAAAAAGATTTTTATTTTTGTTTAAAACACAGGCCAACATGAGCAGATAGCCTCAGTCATCATATAGTATAAAATTACTGGTGATCGTCATGTTTAAAGAGGGTGCTCATACTAATCAGACAACAGTGTGCAGCATCTGAAAGGGCAGTTCTCTACTTTTTTCTTTTACAATGTTTTTGATTCTTTTATTATACAAATACAGAGAGAGAGAGAGAGAGAGAGAGAGAGAGAGAGAGAGAGAGAGGGAGACTTCAGACAAACAGCTACTCGAACAATTAACCCAATACTTGGTCCTCAATAAATCAGGTGGGTGATACCATCAAGTAATATTTCATACAGGTTACAGGTTCTTAATGACTATACAACAATAAGTTCCTTGTGTCCAACAATCTGATAACACACTAACAAATATAAGTCCTCATGTCTTTATTGAAGACATCCATTAAACATTCACAGTACAGGAGAAGTACTGAAAGGAGGGTTGTGAGAGGATCCAAATGCAGGAAGTGCAGGCAGGATTGATCCAAAAATGTGATTTTTATTGTTCAGGTGTGTCCAAAAAAACAAAAACAAAGTAGGGGCAGGAACATACAGGATCAAAACGGTTAGGAAGGAACATCACGGACCAGCAAACATACAGGGAAGTCAAGACCTGACAGGGGTGACGAGACCTGGCGGGGGTGATGAGACACAGGTGACACCGGTTTGATAAAAGACACTCAAACAGCAGCATTTACTCATGGGAAGCCTGCCTCATGAAAAGGACATCCTGAAGACACACAATCCAGTCAAGGTGATATACTTAAGGCCCCAGAAAGGCAGGTAATTTCAGAGAAAGTTCATCCTGTGGCTCCTCTTTGTAGAAAGCTGTAGAAAGCACAGCCAAGAATACTCCAAAGCCATCAAATGCAATATCCTTAATGAGCTCAAGAAGAAGCCACAAGAAACACTTAGTGGCTTGAAGAAATCACCTAAACTGGCAAATATCTCCAGTGATGAGTCGTACCAACTTCAAAGCAACATCCCAAAATAGATGTAAGATGGAGGGAGCATCATGATTTGGTTTTGCTTTGCTTCTTCAGGCATGGACCAAAGGGGAAATTAATCCTGCAAGATGAAGTCAGGACGCCCACAGCCCAGACCCTAACCCCAGATGTGTGGAATGATCCCAAGATACTTGTTTTCAGTGGGCAAGGCCAACATTTTAATTTTGTGGCAAATAAATGCAGGACATCAGTAAATTCCAAGGAGTGACATCCTACTGTAGATGCTGCTCGCTCTATATTATGCTATAATGTGGCATCTTGTATTGCCATATTTGACTTGTTCTTTTTGATCTATACATGCTCGTTGACACATACTTTGGATGTGATGACACTCAGCTGTTGAGTGCTGCCACATGGCAACAGGACACATTTTATACATTGATTTCTTCATTTAAAAACAAGAACATGGGTGTAGAGTGGTGCTGCTAATTACTAGACAACAATAGTTCATGGGCTCAACACCCTCAAATTAATGCACAATAAAGGCACAATTCTCTAATTCATTATATATTTGTAATCTGAAGTATTTTTGCTAAAGTAACAACATGTTGGGAATGGGTTTATGATGCGTAAAATCAAATTAATGGTGATAATCATAGAAGAGGGCCATCAAAGGCTTGACACCATCAATATTTTCAACTTTAGCCTCACCTTCTTCCTCAACTCTTTTCTATCTTCATCAGTTGCCTTCATCCCTCCATCTCCTTAAATGATCTTCCCTGTCCTTGGTACCAACCCGTTTTATGCCCTTCACCTTCATTCTGTTCTCCTTGGCGCTCAGAGCTTCGTCCTCTCACCGTCCGCTCTCCCTCCAGCCCTTCTGGTCTGTGTTGACACGTCCTACCTCCCCACCTTGTCTCCTTCCCATTAACTTTGGAGCAGATGGCAGGGCCCTGCTCTCTCTGTGTGAGCTTGACTGACAGAGGCTGGTCATCAACCTCCATATGACCAGTCATGTGCTGCGCTGCTCCATCCTTTCTAACGTCCTGTCCTTTGATATCCTCTTCCAGACCTCATCCACTCTTCCATAGCCTATTTATCCTGGCCTCCTCTTTCCTCTTGAAGTAATTTACCCATTAAACTACTCTCTTACGTTCAGATTTCTCTTCTTAGCTACGTTAAGTCAACACTTATGATTTGCTTACCGTCTTGCTATGGAATCATGCAGCAAGTCTGAAGCCTGTGTTTGGTTGATAAGATAAAGAGGAAATATTAGGGCTTTCAAAGTAACTTTACCATTGCATCAAGTCACCTTATTGTGAAAAAATTTTGAATTGAACATACCAGAAAAAATGTACTTCATGATTTTTAACTCAGAAATGATATTTTAGTACACTAATACGTGTATGTTGATGTGGCTGCAGGTTGGCTGGTTGAGATGCAGCTCCACCTTTGTTATTAGCTCATCTGCTGTATAGCATTCATTCATAAGGCATTAACCATGGTGGAATTATACAAAATAAGTATAGTACCTCTAAACAAGCACATACTATACAGCTTTGGACCATTGTCCTCCTCTAGGTCACATTGTGCATCATACAGCAATGTTGTTCACCACAGCTATGAAGCAGATTTACTCTGGTCCATGAGACTCAGTGCTTCGAGTGCAGGAAAGCTGTCAAGCTTCCTTCAGTGACATCAAGACAAGACAGAAAAAAATCTACTTACAAAATGGAAAGAATAGAAGTTGGTTTAGCAACTTTAGCAAAGCTCATGGGGATGAAGTTCCATGCTTTCATCTCCAGCAGACTTGACTACTGTAATGATCTTGCATCTCCAATCATACAGTTCAGCTCATCCAGAACGCTTCTGTCCTAACAGGAACCAGAAAAACTGAGCTGAGATCCCTCCACTGGATTTCAAGTGAAGATATTAGTTTAAAAATTAGTAAATATAATGAGGCCTGAATATATTTCTGATCTTCTTGGAGAATCTAAACCGAGTAGAGCTCTGAGATCTTCAGGAGGCAGTCAGATAGTTAGGACCAAACATGCATTTAGCGATGCTGCACACAGATGGAAGACACTTTCTGTTGATATTAAATGTGCTCCAACTCTAGAAACGTAAGCTGAAAACTCAGTTTTCCTGTGCCTTTCTGCAGCATAATTTCAGTTTATTACTGCTTATCACTTATTACTGCACTGTTTTTACTCATCTGTTCTAAGCTTTGTTGTATTTCTTTTGTCTTTAATTTTTGTGACATTTATAATGCATTTTATTTGTGCTCTTGTTAGCTGTTTTTATTAATTGAATTGATTCTTTCTATTCTTTTCATCTTGATGCCTTTGCAAAGTACTTGAAGTGGCCTTTGTGTATGAAATGTGCTGTACAAATAAACTTGCAAAGTCTGTTTTTGGAATTTGAATTTAACGGCAATGGATGTGATGCTTGTTTTCAAACGGGGATTAACTTCACGCAGCAGGACGTCCACGGAGCAAACCTACACTACTGAAACATCCAGGTTATCCAAACATTCACTCAAAATTCTCTCTCCATTTTCTCCTCTTCTCTTTTGACCAATTTCCAAACTAACACCTTCATCCTTCCTGCTACTCTCAAAAATACAGTTAATATTCACTTTCACATGGCAGTCCCGTTTGAAAATGAGGTATTGCAGATGTGAAAAAGACAGAAAAAAATACTTGTGTTTTAATTGAGTCTAGAACAAACAACAACAAAAAACTCTCCAACTGACCTCTAAGACCAAAAAGGAACAGATCCTTCTTCTTTTGCTCCTCCTCGCGCGCTTCCCCCTCGTGTTTTCAGGATGACAGCTGTGCTGAGCAAGAGGGAGTCTTCAGCTGCAGATGACAGGCCAAAGCCTCCACGTCACCACTAACACCAGGCTTTGGAAAGTCTTTCAGCTCAATGTCAAATCTGCAACGTCAAGCAGCAACCTAACAATGCAGGTTTGCCTTTAAGTGGGCAAGTCATCTGAAAAATTCATCTGCTTTTTATACGGTTTTTCTGTCCATATCATCAATCTAAAAAACGAAGGCAGGGAGATACAGTTGACATCCATTCTTTTGCAAAATGGTGTTCCTGCTGCCGTGATTCATTTCTGAGTAGAATTGTCTGTTTTCTTCGTCGTCTCACCCACTGAAGATGACAAACTGGAAACATGGAAGATGGAGAGGAAATGAGCAAGGATCCATCTGCAATGTACCGCAGAGAAACAGCTGTTTCGGGTCAAAGCTAAAGATGAGCTTCCCTACTCCCCTCCCCACACGCTCCTTCATTCACACATCAGTCATTCACAGATTTTGACACTCTGACTGTCTTCAGTCTGTCTCACACCAGTCCTGTGCCTGTGATGGGGAAGTCCCTTTTGTGTGCTTCCTCTCTTCTCTCAACCTTCAAAGTCTCAGGTTGCTTTGTTTTAAAGTGGCACAGATGGGACACATCTGACTATGCATTAGTCTTAAACCTCAGGACATTATTGCCTGTAGGTGAAAGTGGACTGTTGTAATCTCCATCCACTATCTGTTCCCACCTCTTCCTATGCAGGAACAAGGGGTCTACTGAAACTATTATTTCAGTACCCAGTTACACCTTGGACAGGTTGCCAGTCCTGTTGTGATGTGACTGGCCAGTGATTGTTGTTTTTGTTTTGTTTTTTCATCAATGCTAAACTCATCTCTTAGATTGATCTAACTGTCTTTGATTCTAAAAAAAGAGTCAGTGCGAACAAATTCAGATCAGATCCTGTTGTCCAACCATACTTGGCGTCTTTACACATCTCGTGAACTCAAACACCTCGTGCCTATGATTGACTCTTCACGTTTAGATGTGTCTCTTTACGTTTAATTGTGCCCCCGTTATATCACCCTTCCTACACTGCTGGCAGAGACACATGAAGCCTTTGCAAAATGATTTAGGAAAACGAGTGTACGACCTAATAAAAGGACAGAACATTTTCACAAATTGAGCACATGTTTTGTGATTCATTATAAAATATTTTGCATCACGACCCCTCAGGGGCTCCATATGATTACACACGTATGATTACAGATTTAGATTTCTTGGTTACAGATTCTGGGTTTTGGTTCCCAAATGTGGAGTTTTGATTGGTGATATATTCATCTTTAGACTGATGCCATACTCTTCTCCTGTAAAGCCATGGTGTCGTGGTGGATGCAGCATCGGTTTAACATTGTCTTGCTGAAATATACTTGGTGTTACCTTAAAGAGATGTCTGGATGAGAGCAGATGTTGCTCTAAAACCTCTTCAGCATTGATGGAGCCTTCCAGATGTGCAAGCTGCCCACACCATAGGCACTGATGCGACCTCATACCATCAGAGATGCAGACTGGATGGTCCCTCTCCTCTTCAGTCTGCACGACACAACATCCAAAATGAATTTCAGATTTTGATTCAGCTGCCCAACAGTTTTCCATTTCATCTCAGACCATTTTAGATTAACCTTGATCCAGAGAAGACTGAGCTGACAGTTATTTCTGGAATAGCTCCATGCAGTCATTCCTGCTGGTTCTCTGAATCTTTTGACAATATTATATATACACTAGATTGTCCTTGCAATTTTACCCTGAGGAAAATTTTTCAGGAAATGCTTCACGATTTTATAGACACAGTCTGTGGCAGATTGGTGAACCTCTGTCCTTCTTTATATCAGAGAAAATACTAACGTAAATTAGTTGTCAAAAGCTCCTCCATTTGCTTTTGGTTTACGCCAGTTACACTTCCAGCCTTTTGTTGTCTTTGTTCCACCTTTATGGAGATGTTTTGCTGCCATCAAAGTCAAGATGAACTGTTATTATCTATGAAATGTCTCAGTTTCAGCATCCATAATGTTCTTTCTGTTTATTAAGGAATAAAATATGGGTTTATGAGATTTGCAAATTATTGCATTCTGTTTTAATTTACATTTTACACAGCACCCCAGCTTTTTTGGAATGGGGGTTGTAGTCAAGTGAAGTATCAGATTTAATCAGCTTGCCATTTTCAGTTGATAGAAAGTTGCTAACCCGAGTTTTTAGTTTGCCAAGTTCTTTCATGACTTTGTTCAAACCAAATAGTTGAATGTTTTCTGACCTGAACCGAACAAATAGATCTAATTATACTAAATGAATGCTGAAAATGAGCTGAACTAGCTGGGTGGTGTGTCCATTATCCGGAAGACAACTTTTCTTTTACAGAAAGTTTAAGTATTAGAGTAACACAATGTCAGTTTTGAGATACAGAAGATGTAGTTCTATCTTTCTTGCTGCATTGAGTCCCTCCTCTCTAACAGATAACACTGTGAGATGGTACATGTGCTGGATTACACCCTCGAAGCTCTAGACAACTTATTCAGTGTGAGTGTGCTGGCACAATATGCAGCATATGTGTTGGTGTATGTGCGTTGGCCTGAACTGTGGAGACCTCTAGAGCGCTTATTCACAATACACTGATAGCAGCAGAATTCTTATCTAGCCAACCTTCTCAGATAGTGTATTGATGGGCCAATCTGCCTCAGACTGCTGAATTCAGGAACAAAGGCACTGATAAGTATGGAGGGAGAGCAGGCGGGGAGTGCACTACTGGGATTTAAAATAGCAAAATAAAAATCCAAATTCATTCCTACCATTTGGGGTGTAATTGGTTAGAGATATGGATTCCTAAAGCTCACCTCTGGGCTGAAATTGAGGACACAGAGCTGCAGAATTAGGAACATTTTATTGCTATTTTTGGTTTGGAGCAGGTCACATGCAGTGGGTCATCACATAAGACAGGTGTCAGAGGTCTTCCTCACCTACAGGCTACCCAACAGCAGGATGCTTAAGGTGGTCAGAAAGTATTTTCTGCAGGATGATACGGATGGGTGAAGCAATGATGTGACTCTTAATATAGAGCTGTGTTCTTATGTGGAGTCTGTTATGCGCTGACATTTCAAATGTAAATACCAACAGAGGCTGTCTTTAATAATTGATGTTGCTTTGCCACTCGTATTGTTTGTGCTATGACCCCAGCCCCCATTGTACACTGCACGTTTTGTGTTTTGGTAAAGCATTTTTTTATTTGTATGCAAAAAGTAAGATAACAGCTAAAAGGCAAAATATCATCCTGATGACACGATAATATCCTTAATTCGCTGGTTCTCTCAGAACAGTTAATCTGATATGAACCCATAAAAAAACCTAAACCAAACCTGATATGCATAAATACATTTTCAAATAAAAGGTACTGCTGACCTGAACAGACCCTGAAAAACAAAACAAAACAGTACTAACGCCACTGCACAACAGTAAACCAAAACATTTCACCTTTTCACTCCTCTTTACTCATAACCTGCTGCTCTTGTTAATGAACACTGTCTCCATTTCAAACTAAGCCATATTTGAACTCAGTGAGGGGGGAGGTTTACGCTCTCTCCAGAGAGGTAATTAGATTATATAAATATATTTTATTAACAAATAAAAAAGAGAGAAAATGCTGCAGACAAACCATCACCAGGAAATGTAGTAGCAGAACTTGTGAAGCCCTTAAGAATGGAGTGGAAACGTTCTGGACCATGGCAGAGTGAGGAGAGCAGAAGTTCTCCATGAAAACACCACTTCTGGGTGAGGGATATGGCAGATAAAGATGACAGCAATTTAAAGTGATTTTCTTCAGTTGAGTATTTCTCAACAGGGTAAACTGATCCATATTCTTACTGGTTTCAATGAATCAGGAAAAGTCCTCAATGTTCAGGCAACAGAGTCTAAATCACAAAACACAGCAGGCAAGACAGAATCTGAGAAACAGCAGTTGATCACTAGAGAGATGAAGTATCATCAGCCCACCTCCACCGGTAGCTAAACGTACTGGACCTGGTGAAAAGCCACTGGTGGTCGCTGTCTCTGATGGAGGACCAAATGAAAGAGGCAACAGCTGTGCAATAGCTCACACACGTAACACACAAGGCAACATAGAAAAGTTGTGTAGCTGTGTAGCCCTTCAAGGTCATGAGAAAGATTTAACCTCCAAACATTTCTCTCTGTTGGCCGTGCCTCTCTGGCTCATGTGTAACAATACATAAATGTAGGATTTGCTGATATTTTTGAACTGAATTGCTTTAATGAGGGTAATTCAGCACTGAGACGTTTTAATAAAGACACAAGCATAATGCAGCACCACTCTGCATCACTGCTGCTCTCAAATCTTTGCCTCAGCCGCCAGTTACCAGCAGAGCAGACCTTAAAGCGTTCTTCTGGTTTACAAATTGATCAATAACATGCTGCCACAATACATTTCTCTCCTCCTTATAGAATATAAACCAAGCAGGGCACAGAGCGCTTTAGGGAAGCCTGAAGCTGATAGAAATACAAGGAAAAAGGAAACATGGTGAAAAGCGTTCAGCACCTGTCGTGCACGTGATTCCATTTTCTGCTGCGCCCGTTGTTGTGTTGTAACGAAGATGTGAATCATCTTAGTTCAGTATATTTCTGTGTTTTTATGTCTTGTCTTACCTGATTTTATTTTCATTATCAAGTATTTTTAATGTTGTTGTTGTTTTTTGAATGTTCTTAGTTCTTGCTTTGACTATTTCTTGTTTCTCATGTTCTGATGCTTTCTTTTTAACGCTGCTGCTGTGTTTGAAATGTGCCGTATAAGCTACAGAAAGTTACCTTGCCTTCCATTCCCTCGTTGAATTTAAAAAGCGTATGCTGAATGATGCTGCATTATCATCAACCTTATTTACTTTCTTCTCCACTGATTTGATCACCCTAACCTTACTGCTTTATGTTTAAAATAATAAAGAGTAAAATTCACAGTCTTTTGTTCTCCAGACAATAAATCATCCTGACTTCCTCTGACCTTTTGCTTTTGTGCCACCAAAGGTTCATATTGTTGATTAGATTTCAAAAGATTTCCAGCATTTTTGTTTCCTTATTTTTCAGTGTCCATTAATCCTTCGTAGGCTAAATGTCAGTGTGTCTGAGGCAGCTTGTCCATCTAGACAGAAGAAGACGTGTAGTATAATTATAACAACAACAACAACAACAACGATAATAATGATAATAATAATAATGATAATAACAACAACAACAATGATAATAATAATAATAATAATAATAATAATAATAATAATAATAATATTATTATTATT
>JBAMYA010042638.1:0-14194 GCA_037176975.1 Arrhamphus sclerolepis
GTATGAGGAGGAAGAGCCAGAGTGGTGACCAGTATGAGGAGCCAGACTGGTGACCAGTATGAGGAGGAGGAGCCAGACTGGTGACCAGTATGAGGAGGAAGAGCCAGAGTGGTGACCAGTATGAGGAGCCAGACTGGTGACCAGTATGAGGAGGAGGAGCCAGAGTGTTGTAGCTGTGTCTGGTTCTTCCACACACTACTGAGGCTCCTGTTTGTTAAATAAATACATATAAAATTGTTAAACTGCCAGTATGTCTGGTTTTCTTTAGACTTCCATCATCAGTCCAGATCCAGAGAGAACCTGACGAATCACAACCAGTTGAACATTTTTAAAATAGTGCTCCAGTACGGTTTTCAGAGGCTGTAAATTGTATGTAGGTGTAATTCAGGGAGGCTGGAGGGGGTTTATTTAGCGTCACCCTGTCAAGCAGAAAGAAAGTTGTAGTAAAGTATCAGTTCTTCCAGTGTGGGGGAGGGGAATCTAGCTAATTAGCGTTGTTAACGTGGGCGCTAATGGCCTTGGGTGGAAAAACACACACCCAGCCCTCAGAAAAACGGTTAAAATGATGGAAAGATCAGACACAAACACGCCTCAGGTTGAGATGAAGTGGTGTTGAGAATAAACTCCGATGTGGACGCCAGTGTTTGGAAAACCCTTCCTAAACTGAAGCACGAAAAAAGGAAAAGAAAAATACTCCCACACACACATCACGGCAGCAGGCAGAGCTGTTAATACGCCGAAACATCAGTCTCTCACACATAAACGCCACCATTCAATTACACACATGAAAGCCACAGAAAGCAGAGATGCTAACGCAGCTTGAAAAAGCTCCACGTCCTCACACACGAACAGGAAAAGACGCTAACAGAGCTGACACATGATAAATGCTGCTACAGTAGCAGTAGCCTGCTGGTGTACTGCACTTGTGAGGACATCCACGCTTCTGGCGTCATTATTTCAGCCTAATTTAAGTTTTTCCAGAAGGAACCATTTTATAATTCATGCAAAATAGTTGCACAGAGAAGAGTTAAAAACTATATATCAAAGTTAAACATTTTAAATATTAAGTTAAGTCAGTTCAGAGTCTAATGTATTGTGAATAAAAACCCAAAAACATCTGAGAACTGAAACCAATAATCATTAACTAAGAAATCTAAATCTGTAACTAAGAGTTCAATCATCTTTTTCTTACGCTTTTCTTTTCTTCTATCAGTTTTAAAACCACATCCTTTTTCAAATCGTCTTTTTCAGTTGTGCTTTTTCCTTTTGTTGTTAAGGTGGCATTAATAATCAATCCATCCATCCATTAACTTCTACTTATCCAGATTCAGGTCATGGGGGCAGCAGCCTAATCAGAGAGTCCAGACCTCCCTCTCCCCACCTCCTCCTCCAGCTCTTCCACAAAGAGAACAATGCAGCGTTCCCAGACCAGTTGAGAGCTGTAATCTCTCCAGTGTCCTGGGTCTGAATCGTGGTCTTCGGGACATGCTCAAAACACCTCCCCAGAGAGGTGTCCAGGAGACATCCTGACCAGATGAACCTCCTCAATTGGTTCCTCTCATTGTGGAGGTGCAGTGACTCTACTGAGTCTCTCCTGGATGACTGAATGTCTCCTCCGATCTCTAAGGGAGAGTCCAGGACCCAGACAGAGGAAACTCATTTCAGTTTATCTGTGATCTCATTCTTCAGGCACTACCCACAGTTCATGACCATAGGTGATGGTAGGAACAAAAATCTACCAGTTCATGACCATAGCTGATGGTAGGAACAAAAATCTACCAGTTCATGACCATAGCTGATGGTAGGGACTAAGTTCTACCAGCTCATGACCATAGGTGATGGTAGAACCAGAGGTGATTTCTCTCAGATTTCAAGAGAAGCTCAGCTTCCTCTAAAATGTCAAAAATTAAATGTTCAAATGTGTCCAGCTGCAACATTTCATTGACTACAAATACGTTAGAACTCGTTCATCTGGAAGACGAGTTTGTTCAGAAGCATCAACGTGTCAGATTCCAGAAATGGTTTTCTTCTACGGTCTACGATTGACGCATTTACCCGTAGAAGCTGAGCGTCCATTCACTTTAATGGGACTGAATGGAACAGTTGTTTTCATTGCCTCCATTGCCTTCGTTGGATAAATGCCAGGATTTAGCCCCGCCCCCGGACGCTCAGCTTCTCTAGGGGTGAATGGAGCTGTGGGCGTGGCCTGGACACTGAGCTTCATGATGATTGGAGGATCAGTGGAAAGGCTGAATCCAGTTTTGATTGACAGCTATTCTGAGATATAAACCATCACTTCATCACTGGGAGCTCAGTCCCATCACAGATTTTTTTGTAAACCACAAACTCCTGTCATTCACATTCATTTCTGAATTTATGTAGAAATAAACTGACACATTTTATGACGTAATTAGCTTCCCCTCTTTGAAAGAGCAGCAGCCTCCACTGATACATATTAAGAATGTGAACATACCTGCATATATACATCTATACAATGAAGTCAGTTAGTGTTTATTATCAGTTTGTCATTGCAGTGGTTAGAATTCACATCCAGGTTGTTATGTAGTCCCCAGTAACGACACAAATATTAAATAAATATAAATGTACACACATACTGTACATTCAGCAGGAAGGATTTTATTCGGCTACCACTCAGTACTGGAGGCTCATGTGATCATTTCAGCTTCAGAATCGTCTGTCTGGGTTTATTTTAATACTTTAAATGCAGATGAATTCTGTGTCCTGGTCGGCTCGTTCGTATTGTCCTTTTCGGATAGCGTTCATCGTGGTGCTCAGGAGGGTGCACTTACAGGAAGGTTTGATTGTCCTCAGCTGGTGGCTTCGTGCAGAGCAGAGGCCTGTCACAAGCGATCGTTTTAGTTTACGTACGTCTGCCCAAAGACATCGCAGGCTCAGCTTTCATCTGTCGTTGTGTTTGTGTTTGGCCTCGTATGTCGAAACATGCTGCCGAGCCCACGAAGCCACATCCTCACGTTTTCATGGGCTGACATGAGCTTGGATTAGAGAGTCAGACTCATCTAATCTGCTCTGCGAGAGCCTTTAAGAGTAAGATAAAATAATCAATAAAGATCATCCTAAAGTTCTAGCGAGATCATCTGTGAGTTGTTGTCAGAAGGTCAGAATTTAGGAATCTATTGAAAAAGATTTTACTACTAAAAGTTGTACATTTTATGAGGTTCACTTCTTTTAAACTATAATCTGTGATTTTATTTTTATTTATTATTTTATTTTTCTTTATGACTGTTGTAATTTTCTGTCAGAATGTTGCAAAAATATTTCCCAACAAAAGGAATACTTATTTTTACAGTAAAAAGTCACAATTTTTTGACATTTGTGATTGTTTTGTGATTTATGTAAAATTTACTTTTTAAAATGACAAAAAAATGTGATTTTAGGACTGTTGTATTGTTATGTCAAAATGTAAAATTTTAATTTTAAATTAAAAAATTTGAGATGTTTGCAGTTTTTTCGATCAAAAGTCTCGTTTGTTGGCCCCGATATTTCAAAATCTGCAGTTTTATGTCAAAATTAGCTTTTTTATCTTAAAAAATTGAAAGAATGTGATTTTTACTACAAAAGTCTCAAATTTTTGATAAAGGTCACAATTTTGGTAAAATGTTAGATTTAATGACAAAAATGTACATTTTTATGAAAAGAAAAAGTTGCCATTTTACCACAAAATTCACTTTTTTGCAAAGTTATTTATTCATAAAAGAAGAAACAAAAGAGATTTGCCATTATTAGGACGATGTATGATTTTAAAAAAGCCTCAGTTTCCTGGTAAAAGTCATGAGCTTTGAGACTTTAAGAAAACAACTTTTTTCTTTGTATATTTTTTTATTCATGTTTTATTTATTTATTCATTTAAATGTCACGACTGAGCAGGAGCTAGCAGGAAATGTGACAATGTAGCAGGTTGAGAAAGTAAAGAATAGCCAGCCGGTAACCAGGGTAACCGTGGTAACCGTGGTAACCGTGGGTTGGAGCACGCATTGAGCTTTTGGATCGTCCAAACCTTTATTCCCATCCTGAACGTGCTGCAGCCGTGCTGCCAGAGGTTTTTGGTGCATCCTAAATTCTCAGTGGGGCGATGATCTGGACTCTCTGAACCATCGTTTCACATTTTAAATGTGAAGCCGACGTCGTCTTCTTGGAATCCACCTGTATAAGAGTTCTACTGACGGAGGAGTAAAGGTTAATCCTCGTCTGACCTCTTCGTGACCTCTCCGTGCTGCTGGACTGAAACGAGCCCAGATCATGACACAGGTTTGCGCAGTGGTCTCCAGGCTTGACGACGCCTCCATTACTTTGAAACAGGATAAACTGTGGACACACAACACCTTTCTCCATTGTACCATGTCGGGTCCTGTTATTTTAAGCCTAAACAGCTAATCAGTGCAGAGCTTTATTTGGAAATGCTCTACTTAAACACAGTCATGTACGTTATACGTACGTTAGAACTGTCCATATCCAGTTGAAATCAGCTGAAGCCTTCCTGAGTAGATTTCAGCATCATCATCCTCCTCGTGCCTGTGCAGGTTTTCTGTTCGTGTGCTGTCTTTCCTCCCTCAGTCCAAAAGATGCCCGTTAGGCTGATTAATGACTTAAAAGCGTTCACAGAAGCGTGTGTGAGACGACACGGTAGTTTCCAGAGATAATCTGTGCACCTCTCATCTGATAACAGCTGGAACAGTGAAGAGAGCAAGAAAACCAAATAATCCTCTGCTTGTGAGCATCCAGAGGACACTTGAAGTATTTCTAACTGATGTTCATGCTACACGTTCACACACCAGGCTCATCACCTCCAGTTGAACCTCAACTGCTTCTTTGTTCTATATTTATAGTTGACAGTTGTGTCCTGCAGTTCTTCCTGTGCGTCCCTCTTTCACCCTGGTCTTGGGACCAGCAGCACTCCTGCCTCTTGGCTTTCATGAAAACATCTAGCGCCCGTAGACGTAAGCTTCTCACTCGTTAGTGCCTGACTTAACGAGTCCAACTCCTCAGTGTTCCAACTACCAACTTCTAGAGTCAGAACTCTTGGGTTCCTGAAACCAGTACAACGGCCTCCAGTCCCCCATCATCCTGAACTGGCTGTAGAAAAACCAATAGGCAGATGGACATTCAGACTTTGTTAAAAGCAGGTTTTCCTAAGAACAGACTTCAGAAAAAGCTGAAGGAGAAGAAGAAGACTCAGAGCTATTTTCATACCTATTCTAGAACTCTACAAATATAGTTTTATGTTCTCATAAATGACTGAAATATGAATATTAAAAGAAAATCCCTCGACAAGCGTCCTGGTAAAGGCTGGATACCTCTGCTTGGGCCTGTAGAAGGCCGCTCTGGTCCGTCCGTTTGGCTCCTTCGTGTGGATTATCGTGGAGAACTCATCACTCTGGATGGAGTGGGAGCCCGATACACTGCAGCCGTCTGTGATGTGATGTGTGAGTGGGTGGAAGCAGCCAACACACTTAATTTGACACACTTGGCTGTGCCGCCAGTGTGGGACTGGTAACGGAAAAACACTGTGGAGAAGACTGATGTTCACACCTCCTTCAGATGAAGGGTTATGATGTTCTCTTCCTTCAAAGTTTGCTGCAGCAGCTCGGCTTGTAATTCCATCACCCCGTCAGCTCTTCACTCCACATGCCACATCTTTGTATAAATGACAATTTATTTCTCTCTCTCTGTGCATACATATATACATATATTTAAATATATATGTGTATATATGCGTGTACATCTCCGCTAGGTAGAGAAAACAGAATATTAGCAATCTCTGCTGGATTTCTTAAATCTTGAGGGCCACTGAAGTGGAAATTGGCTTGGCCTGAAAGAATCCCACTTATTCATCATGGAAATTAAACCGCACTCGGGAAAAAAAATGAAAGTGGGATTGGAAAGCCAGCACTTAAACTGCTGCTGCCTCGACTCAAATTTATTTCTCTTTCTCTTCTTTAAGAGTTGTTTCAGTAAAAAATGTTCCCTGGGTTCTCCGGCAGTGACGACATAAATGCATCAAGAATTGCTGGCTGTAAAAAGTTCTTTGTACGCGTATAAAAGTATGAACAGAAGCTGAATAAATGTGGCTGGAAGGATGTAACTGCTATTACATCACAACTTCCTTCGTACGACCACCAAAGACTGAATTCCTTCAAAATTCCTGAATCTTCAACACTGCCTGGAATTCTCAAGTGATTTGGATTCACTTCAGTTTTAAAAAAAGTGGAAATCATAAATATTTTACAACAAAAAGTTGACAGTTGTGTAAATTTAACTTTCTTTTAACAGTACTTTGTGATGTTTCTGGACAGGAAGTTGAAGTTATACAAAATATGCAGTTTTACAACTGTTGTAGTTTTATGTCAAAATGCTGCAAAAATTTGATATTTTCCAATAAAAAAAAGTATAATTTTAAGTTACAAAGTCACAATTTTTATCTGATCAAAATGTCAAAACAATATTTGAAAATTTGCAATTAGTTCAAAAGTCCTGAAATGTATGATTTATTTTATTTTTTTAAACTTTTTTTTTTTTTCTTACAACCTGATCCCGGCTGAAAAAGTAAAGAATAACCGGTCCTTTATCGGTAACCATGGTGATGATGTGGCTCAGAGTGACACCTCGAGGGGGTTTAAGGTGATGATGTGAGAGCTGAGACGGTGTAGTCTGGACAGTTGACTTGGATGTCTGTGCCTGTCTCTCAGGAACTGACGTGGACGAAGTCCATCGCAGTTACAGATGTTTGAGACATCGATAAACAACGACCCTGTTGTTTCTTCTGATTGGTTGCAGCGCTGACCAGCTGCATGCAGAGGCTGTTTGAGAAGCAATAGTTGGCTCCGCCTCCTGGATGAGGAGGTCCTATGAATCATTTTCAGACCCTACATCTGTCCAGATGTGGCTCTGATCCATCAGGCTAGCTTGTACTGAGTCTCGTTCAGAAGACCGTGAGGGTCACCGCTCATCCAACACATCTTCTTCCATGGTTCTTCCTCATTTATACTTTTTTTCTTCACTAATCTGACTGACTTTCCAGGAACATGTTCAGATTACGTAAATCCGTAGATGTTTAGGGCTTACATGTCCAGTGTTCATGCTCTGTTCATGTGAACATTCCTCCAAACAGAACAAATTCAAATGTGTCGTCATCTCTTGGTTTTGAGTCGTGTTGTGACGCTGCCGTTTCTTGGACTAATGTATCTGGTACGTGTGTGTTGGACAGTCTTCATTCTGTCGTCACATGAACGAGGCCTTAAACCTGAATGTCCACCACCTCCTGAAACTCATTTCCTGTTTCTGCTTCTCCTGCAGTCGTCTACTTTTCTGTTCCTTACCTCCTCTGACCTACGTCTTCTCCTCACTCTTATGTTTCAGCTCAAAGTAGATTACCAGATCTTAAAATGTACACATAGGGCCAATCTCCTGCACTCCTTTGATGATACGAGAGTGCAGTGATTACTTCCAGGTAGATCGGCTTGATCAGCATTAGCTTTACTGTCCTCCCACAACTGCAGCAGATGCCTTATTCCCTCGTATATGATAAATATATATATGAATATGTTTCCTTCAAAGCGTCGAGTGGTTGCAGTTGTTCAGCTGTGAGCACATGGAGGAGATTTGAGTGGATGATGACCAGAACCAAGTCGTTTTCTGAGTGAAACAGTTGGTTTTATCAGCAGAGAAGGACAACTGACCTTTAGTTTAGTTTCATAAGGATCGACAACCTCTCGGCCTCGTTATTTGATTTGCTTCTGTTCTCACTCTCAGTGTCGTGATTCAGCCCAGACTCGACTCAAATAAAACGAAAAAGAGGAAACTGTGTTTCGTAACCTGGTGCAGCATGTGTCCAACCACTGACTCCTGTCCTTCACCCACAGAGCTGCGAATGACTCGTAGCTGTCAGTTGATGTAACTGGATTTGAAGAGGGTCATTGTCTCCAAGCGATTTTATAAGTTATTTATGGAAGTTCAACCCTTTTACATTCCCAGAGCATCAAATAATGCCGTTCTGTCAACTCCAGGCGACTCTGAGACACCAAGAAGTCCTTCAGTGCCGATTCATGACACTGCACACCAGCTGAAAACATCATTCTGGGCTTTATATTCCTGACAAAAGCTGCAAGACCCTCAGAAGGCAGCTGGAGGGGGGTCAGGGAAAGAAACCACCTCCAAAACTCCAAAATCTGGATGGGGGTGTCAGGGAAAGAAACCACCTCCAAAAACAACCTTTTCTTTTCTTCACCGTTACTTTCATGTTGCTTCAGTTGCTGCAGTCTCCCACCTCCTCTGTTGTTGACTGATGTGGTGCTGATTTGACATGAATTTCAGAATTGAAACCCCAAAAAAGGAAGAGTGCAACTGAGAAAGACGATTTGAAAAAGCAGATGGTTTTAGAGCTGATAGAAGAAAAGAAAAGTGGAAGTGAGAAAGACGACTGAAGTCTCAGGTTACAGATCCTGAGTTTTGATTCATTAAACGTTAAACCATTAAAGTTAACGCAGCGCTGCAGATGATGAAGAGGGTGTTTATATCCTGATCCTGTAGGTCATCTTACAGCGGTACCAGCAGAGTGACTGGTGGGTTACTGGTGGCTGACTTATTTGCTCTTAGCCCTGCCTGAGATGTTTAATCAACTACTTGTAGGATTTTTTTTTTTTTAACAAAATATATGCGTCCTGTTTTAAAGGTTGTAAATTTGGTGAGTATGATTCATGTTTGCATCGATGCCCCCTGTGGTAGAAGGAGATCGTTTCTCCTCGTCTTCTCGTCCTCCTCCCTCAGCATCATCACATCAATGAAACATGAGCAGCAAGTGTCCAAACAAAGTCGTCATGACAAATGTGTGCGTCTCTGCTTCAGTACACAGGTGGGCTGTTAGAGTAGAGGCACACACACACACACACACACACACACACACACACACACACACACACACACACACACACTCATGCATGAACAAGCAAACACAGACATACACACCAGCTTCCATTTCTCCAGCTCATCAGGCTGGCAGGTCTAACCGGGGCAGCTCAGGTCAGCGGGAAACTTCAGGACTTTTAATTGTCTTAACGTGTGTCCAATTACAGGAAACCAAATCAATTCAAAATGAAGCACCAGCAATGGAAAACATTTATGACTGCAGAATGACGAAATATCAGCATGTCTCACCAGAAAATCCCTCCTAAGACTGACGTTTCTTGGTCTTCTCTGTTTCATGAAGGTTCTACATCTGAATCCATGTTACCACGTCCACGTTCCAGCTCATCTTCACTTGGTAATAAACTCACGCGTGGAGACAGGAGGAGCTCGATAACTCTACATGTCGAGTTCTGAAGATAATGATCTACAGAGTAGGAGACTGTAAGCAGAAAACTCGTCTTCAGCTTTTCCAGTTGTTTCCCTTCCCTACTAGCCTGACAGACCAGAGCCACATCTGGACAGATGTGGGGTCTGACAATGAGACATAGGACCTCCTCATCCAACAGGACCAACTGTTGCTTCAACCAATGAGAGCACAGAACAGGAAGACATATTCAGACTGAGCAGGAGAGAGTTGAGAAGAAGACCAGATGTCTTCAGTTGTTAATGAGATGGACCTTGTCCACCACACGCTGTCCAAGTATTCAGTTAGCTGTTGTTGACAACAATGTTTCAACTGACTAATCTGATTGGCTCCCCAAGACTTTTGGGCATAATTAATGAGCTCCAACAGAGGGTAGCTAGACGGACCTGCGGAGAAAATGTGCATTTTTTTACATCTAGATTTCTGGGCTACAGATTAACACCATTTCCTTCTTGTAAGCCTTTCACTGCCGCCGCCTCATCACAGACGCCATGTGGCGAAACTGAAATGAATGAATGTGTAAAAGTGTCACCACTGTACTTGTTTCTTTTCTTGTTTCCTTTTTATCATCATTTGTCTGTATTAAAGCCACAAATGGCTGCAAGTTGATTATTTAAGGGGATTTGAATTCAAATTCAAAACACTTTATCGGCTCCTGATGGTAGTTGATCCTTGATGCAGTCCCACCTCCACCTGGAAACCCTCTGTCACACCTACTTCACCTAACGTCTTCCAGCTCTCATGACTGCTTGGAGCTGTTTTGGCATCATAAGGAGGAGTTTTTCAGCATCCTGCTGTGACTAATGTTTGCTCGTGTTTTAAAAATACAGCTCTGTGTGTGTGTGTGTTGAAAAGGTGTGACAGTAAGTAACCCCATTATGACCAGTTTCCTCCAGACTTCAAAGATCTGGTGGAGCAGAGGATTGAACTTTACCTGCATGACGCAGTCGCATCCATCTGAACTTGATTATTTATGTCTTTGTGTGCATTATAGACATTTCAGCTCCAGCTTTAGCGCTATCGGCCACAGCAGACTGCTACCTTTGAAATCAATCAAAGCTGCTCAGCCGCGACCACTGCAAGCATGATCAAATCATTACAGGCGTCTGGGCGTTGGTTTCCCTTCAGTGCTCAATGAACTAGCTGCTTTTAAAACTCCTGTAATGTTCCAGTTTCTGCAGAAAACCAAAAGAACTCTAAGGAAGGACAAATGTGTACCCGCATGTTGCTTTCCAATTCCTTCATTTAATTTATTGCGTACGCCGTCTTCCTCTCTATGTCCTCTAGCCGTGCTCAAATAATGTAAAACTCCGCCTGTCCTTAGATATGCCTTAGGGTGAATGTGTTTTAAAGTCACTCGTGTACTTTCAAAGCAAGACCGAGACCCAGCACTAAAACTTTCAGCCTTTGATTGAAACAATAACTCAGAGGAAATCTATACATCCTGTGGATGCTGACGCCGTTTTTTACAAGAAAAGAAGGAGCTTTATCGCTCTTTCTCTATCTCGTCAGTCCAGACCCTTTTTCTCTGAATCAGAACCTGTCCCAGGAGCAGGAGGTGTTTAAATAAGAAAAAAGGGGAACATGTTTTATTGTCTTGTTTCTGTTTGATGGGATCTTTCATCCTGCAGAGGGACACGTAAAGAAGACAAGTAATTAAAACATTTCCTTACTTATTTCTCTGAAAACGACCAGTCCCGTGGACTTTTCAAGGTGGTCGTATCAAATTTAGTGGTCAAAATTACTACCCTAAATTTTTTTTTTCTGAAAATATGTTTACTACACGCTCACATAAAACATCTTATATGTTACCATGTTAATTTGATAATTAACACAATACATTGAGGAAAAAGTTTTCAAACACAGTTAGTTTAATGAAGATCTAGTTTAATAAAGATCTAGTTTAATGAAGATCTAGTTTAATGAAGATCTAGTTTAATGAAGATCTAGTTTAATGAAGATCTAGTTTAATGAAGATCTAGTTTCATGGGAATCCATGAGGAAGCAGCAGACGCTTATTCACCATTAGTTCAAACACAGACCCACGTCAACTGCTTGTTCACGTTGACCTCGTGCACGTGTGACGTGTACGTGTACACTGTCACATACACGTTAAATCTTTGGTCTGGTCAGGTCGCCTTCGCTCTTCACCGTGTTGCCTCCTCGCCAGCGTCGGTGCGGTGAAAAGGTCAAGTGGCTGCTGATGCTGCGCTTCCACCTCGTTGTTCTCAGATTCTCACAATCAGAAGTGTGGCTCCGCCTCCGGGGATGATCACATGATCGCTCTGATTATGTTGAAGAGTATTCAGCAGCTTCTTCTTCTTGATTTGCAGAATGGTTGAAGGTCGTGGATTTTGATGGTGCTTGTCTGGCCCTTTGTTCTGGCTTAGTGGGAATTTCTTCCCCTCATTGGTGCCCCTGAGCATTTACACCTGTGTCCTTGAGTCCAGATCGTCTGCCTTTCCTCCTTCCCTTGCTAGTCTGTCTCCTGCTTTGCACCTGGACTATCGGTTGTCCTCCTGTTTGCACACCTCGGTGCCACTCATCTCGTCTCTCATGCTTTATTTGATGTTGCTCTGGTTCTCCTAAAATCCACCATCATCTCCTTGGATTTGCTCACATTGCGGGTGAGATGATTGTCTCCACATCAGGCCACAAAGCTGTCCTCAGTCTCCTGTCCATCACTGATACACCCCACAGCTGTGGGGTAATCTGAGTATTTCTGCAGGTGACAGGACTCTGGCTGCTGCTGGAGGTCTGAGGTGTTCAGAGAGAGGAGGAGTGGTGAGAGTCCAGATCCCTGTGGTGCTCCTGTGGTCTGTTTGCCAGGTAGTCAGTAATCCAGGTGATGTGGAGGCAGCTGCATGGAGTTAAGTCTCTGGAGAAATGAAGAACATGATCCTTGCAGTATCACTGGTGTTTCTCTTTTAGTTTTTCTCAGATGCTCCCTTTATAGGCCTTATTATGCAATTTTCCATAATGTAAATGAATATTTTAAAGAATAAATAAGTGAGAGACGGAGATCCGAGCGACGCGTTGTGAAGGTACACACTGTGTGCTGATTATCGTGCTCGGAAAGACAAATAAGTATTAATATGTTTGTGTGTCTGCACATGAATTTGTGTTTGTCTTTGACGGCGGTGGACTGCAGCCATGCATGAGTGCACAGCTGGAGGGGCCTCGGGAACACACATGCAGATACTGTAATACACACAAACATCTGCACACCATCGCACACACAAAAAATACACACGTTTTCTTTAAAAAAAAAAATACATACTAGTAAAAAAAAGGAACGCACATGTAAATACTCTCTCTGACCTGCATGTAAAAAATAAAATAAATAAATAACAATTGAAAAAATTTGAATTAAAAAAAGGGAAAAACATGCAAAAACTCATACACAAACATCTGCATGCGTTTACACACACAGATGACTTGCATTTGTAAATACATACACACACACACACTTCAGTCACAACCAGGAGAGGTTGTGTTCTACATGCATGAGCACATGCACACGTACTCAGGCGTGCACACACACACGGTTGCCTCTATGTTTTAATCTGTGATGACATTAACGTAAAACGGCTTGACAGAGGCTGGAAAGGCAACGAGGAGGACAAAGAGCAAAGGCTAGAACCGAGATAGAAACATTCCCTGAAAGATGCAGAAAAACAGAGGAAATACAGGAAAAAAACACCCAGAAATGTGTTTATGCTGTAAGGGAGGAGACGTGAAACACTGAAGGAGAGAAGAGACAAGTCTCAGATAATTGGACTGCAGCTGTCAGACGAGACCTTAAATAGAAAAGGTCTCCAGGATGACGGATTATTCCTCGTAGTTAGCATCTTAACTCAGTAATCACAGCTAAGAAGGAGCCTGAGACTTCTAGTAAGTATTTACTATAAGGATATCTCACCTAATTATTCAAATATGTGCTGAGAAAAGTATGAATTATTTCACAACCATCCATGATGTTACACTTATTTATCTGTGACGGGTAACAGTCCTGGCCTGTGATGGGGTTCTCAGCCAAGGACGACAAACGACGCCCGGTCGTCTGATTGGTCAGCTTTGTTTCTTAAATTTATTTAGTATTGTACGAAATAATTCAGCCCTCCCTCTCCCCATCCATCCATCCATCCATCCATCCATCCCTCCATCCATCCATGTTATCATGCAATTTGTTTTTTTTTCTTTTACACTTCAGATAGTATGATCCGAACTCTTGGGTTGTGAAAAGTCTCAATCTTCTAAAAATGTTCAATTTTACAGCCAGATTAGAATTTTTACCAAAAAAAGGGTCAACATTTTCATTTTATTTGCGATTATACGAGACACGTGACATTAGTACCAAAGTCAAATTTTTGTGATAAAAGTTTCAAACTTTGTGAAAATGCTGATTTGCACAGGTGATAAAAAGAAAGTTGAATTCTGCTGCCAAGGACTTTATAACTATGGAGGAGCAGAACTGACATAATTAGAAATAAAAGAAGAAATATATTTTTGGTTTTTCCTTTTCCTTATACATGCACTGTCATCGAAAAATATATGTATTTTGTGTTTTCCTTTTCACTATACATGCATTTTCATCAATAAATACATAAAAAAAATCAAAAACGGCTTAAAATTAAATTAAGAATATTAAATAAAGCATTAATCCCTTTTCAATTGTTTTATGTAAGACAGGAAATATATTTATATTTGTTTCTCAGGAGTGTTTGGTTCGTAAATTTGTTGACGGTCCCTCAGTGAACCACCGTGCCTGAGAGGAGCGAGCAGCAGAGAACAGCCGGCCGAAATTAGAGTTCCTGAAACGGATCAACA
>JBAMYA010042639.1:0-14193 GCA_037176975.1 Arrhamphus sclerolepis
CTCGGGGGTCAAGCTCTGGGTTTCTCAAGCGCCTAGAGATGACTTGTCGTAAATAGGCGCTATATAAATAAATTGAAAAATTGAAAAAAAAGGATGATATATGAACACTGCACTGAATGCTTATGGAATAGTATTGCAGGCTTGGCTGTTCATGGTTATAGGTCTGTTATGACATCATTGTCAATTTCACACACACACACACACACACACACATACACACACACGTATTTATACATGTGTATATATGTGCGTAAGTGTGTGTGTGTGTAGGTGTGTTGGGGTGCGTGTGTGTCTTTGTGGATGTTTGGAGAGTTAAATAACAGTTTTATCACTGCATTCTGATTTAATTTATGTTTTACACAGTTTCCCTACATGTATTTATTTATTTATTTGAACTGGCAGTTTTATATATTTTTTCTTTGTTTCTTTTCTTATTTTTGCTAAATTCCAGCACAGATCAAACCTGGCTCATTCTCTATGGAGATATTAGACTTCAGGCCAAAGCAACATATCTTCCTACTGACCGAGACTCTTCTGAGTCTCTGTGGCCTGATGTTTCAGTGTGACCTCTCAGGTTTTCATCCTCTTTAATTTAAAATATGATGGATGAACTGAGGATGGACCTGGTAAAAATTAGCTGCTAACTTGTGTCCTCAAAGGTTGTCACGTTGGTGAATGCTCCATCATTGCATCCATAATTAGGGAGAAGAACATGTGGATTTAAATGTTTACTCTTGTTTGGAAGGATTTGTTTCTTTGGCATAAAGGTTCCTGTGAGTGTTCTAAAGCAGTGCTTCTCAGCCTTTTTGGGGTCCTGGACCCCCTGCATATTCTTGATCAACTCTGAGGATATTTCACAATAAAAGCATTTTTAGGAAATGAATGGTGTATGTCCACTGAAACGATAAGGGACTTATAATTTGAAAAGGATACAGATGGTTTTAAGTTTGTATTAACAGTGTCATAAAGTAACTTCAACAATGCAAATGGGTGCAAGATTTCCTATTAAAATACAATGAATTACACTTGTGAAAGAGTAAAAGGTCATGTTACCTTCTAGAGTTTAGGTAGATAAAGGTTTCGGTCACATTTGAGTAAAATAATAATCTATTTCTATAAATGTCAGAGGATGTTAAAATATATATATATATATGTATGTATATATATATATATATATATATATATACATACATACATATATTATTGTCAGTGACCCACGGACCCCTTGCAATTACACCACCGACCACTAGGGGTCCGCAGACCCCTGTTTGAGAAACACTGTTCTAAAGGGGCTTCAAGGCCCATCATTCTTGCCTCAGTTTGTTCTATGGTCCCTGAATTTAATGATGATGATTAATGATTCCTTCCATCACTTTGAGTTTCAGGGAGATTTGGTGTCTGTTAATGTTGGTCTAGCAGTCTCCCTTATTCAGATTTTCTGACATTGATTCTGGCACTGATTTTCTTTTGGAAAAATAATTTGGCCAAGCCAAGCCACCTTTATTTATAAAGCACTTTAAAAACAGCAACCACGAACTGCTGCATAGTCTGGTGGTTAAAACAGGTGGTCCTGCTGGGCTACAGTCCTCATGCAGTGTTTGTGAGCTTGACTCACAGCTTGTGACACTTCTCCCAGTGCCTCTCTGCCCACCTTCCCATCACAACCCACTTTCAACGAAGGCCACTAGAGCCAGCAGAATCTTTTTTAAAAAAAGAGGAAAAATGCAACCACTGACCAAAGTGTTGAACATGCAGAATATATAAAACAAAATAAAAATAAAGGTAAAAAACATACATTTAAAAACATAAAATAAAGACCATAAAATCAAAATTATAGTGGATAGAAAAAAACCTGTCCAGCCAGACAGTTTTATGTAAATCCCAAAGTTACATATGTTTTAGTTTTTGCTTTATTGTTTTTTAAAACCAGTACCTGCATATAGTCATCCCCATGTTGATGGTGATCTCCAGTAAGTATTTCCTGTGCACTGGTGAAGGGAAGAATCAAGTTGAAAATTGCCCGTGCTGTCTTGAAAGGTAGTTTTATGGTTGATCCTGATGTTTCAAGCTCTTATGCAAACCTTTATCCAGAGATGAACTGTTTTGCTTTATTTTCTGTCCATGCTCAGTGTCAGTTTGGAGATGAAGAAAAAGCTCAGTGACACAGAATGTATTATTACTATGTGAATTATATGTGGTCGAATCAGGTGTGTCACATAAGTATGTTAAAGCTATATTATAGTCAAGCTTAGAACCTTGCCCACTTTTGTGGAGTGAGTGCCGTACAATCACAAGTGACATGTGGGAGCTGTCCAGTGCTGAAGTTGATACCTTGCTGTCCAGTGCTGAAATCATTATTGATTTTTCAGTGGATTTTGGGAAACAATACAAGCTATTGTCTTGACTTGACCCCTGTTTTGGATGCTTTACTTTAAGTCAACAGGATGTGGTGGCTAGTCTCATCTGTTCTCACTTTGTTTCTGTTTCCTGGACTCATATTTAAAGCATATTCTGATAAAGATAATTTAAAGTAATACAAATTAATTACTGACTCAAGATTCTGCTCCTATGGGGTGAATCCATACAAGAGAAATCTTTTACAATACTAAGCTGATTGCATGCTACTGTATTGCTAAGTTGAGTTCTTGGAGTTCACCCTGTTTATTGGCTGAAAAGTCTGATGGGTCTGATGCTTTGTGACAAAAATGGATCTATTGAAGGGTTACTGACAGGTTCTATTACCTCATGAACAAACAGTTTCTAACTCCAACTGTTTTGTTTGTTTTTTGTTTATTTGTGTGGGTGTTTGTTTGTTTGTTTCACAACATACAGTCATGGTGGCATAAAATTCAGCCTAGGAGAGTCCTAAACCAGTGTCTTTTTGAGCCAGTTCCAAGCTCTGATAAATGCAGAGGGTTGTGTCAGTAAAGGCATCAGACATAAAAGCTGCCAAGGTAACCATGAGAATCACAAGATCCATGCAAATGAAAGAGATCCAGCGTAGAAGAGGTGACCGTTGTGAACCCAGAGTTACCAAAGATTACTAATGCTGAGGAGGGAATTGAAGAGGATGAAGAGTGGAAAGCCAGCTGGTTCTGATGATCTGTGGAGGTATGGAAGTGTCTAGGAGAGATGACAGGAAAGGTTCTGAATGGGACAATTAACAGGAGAGTGAGCTGAGTAGGAGGATACCTCAGGATTGGAGGAAAAGCTTGCTGGTGCTGAACAAGTGCAGAGTTGTGGCAAATACAGAGGAATAAAGTTGATAATTCATACAATGAAGTTAAGGGAGACATGGGCGCTAGACTAAGGGTTGACATGAGTGTCTCTTAACAGCAGTATAGATTTTTGCAAAAATGGAGTGCTACAGATGCAATATTTGCTTTGAGGATGTTGATCAAGAAGTGCAGAGAAGGTCAGAGGGAGCTGCACTCTGACTTTGTAGACCTTGAGAAAACAGGTGACAGGGCGGTAACAGAAAAGCAGTGGTATTGGCGAGGAAGTGTGGAGTTGGAGAGAAGAAAGTAGGTGTGACAGATCAAGGTGAAGGTGGGACTGCATCAAGGCTTATCTCTGAGCTCTTTTTTTTTTGTTTTGTTATGGTGATGGAAATGCTGACAGATGAAGTTAGACAGGAATCTGTGTGGACTATGATGTCTGCAGAACAAGTGGAATGGTGAGGCTACATGGAGTAGAGATAAAGAAGGTGGACTTGAAGTACTTAGGGTCAACAGAGAGTGTGGAAAAGAGGTGAAGAAGCATTTAAATGCAGGTTGGAACAGGTGAAGAAAAGTTTCAGCTGTGATGTGTGATAAAAGAGAATCAGCAGGAATGAAAGGAAAGATGACATGATGGTGGTGAAACCTTCAGTGTTGTATGTTTAAACAGGAGGCAGAGTTGGATGTAACACAGATTAAAATGTTGAGGTTCTCTTTGAGGGCGACGAGGATGAATAGGATCAGGAATGAGGACATCAGAGGAACAGAACATGTTAGACGTTTTAGAGAGAAAGTCAGAGAGGCCAGACTGAGATGGTTTGGACATGTACAGAGGAGGGATAGAAAATATATCAGTAGAAGGATGATGATGTTGGAACTGCCAGATAGGAGGTCTGGAGGAAGACCAAGAGGTTTATGGATGTAGAGAAAGAGGACATGAAGTTAGCTGGTGTTAAAGAAAAGGATGCCAATGATACAGTTAGATGGAGGCAGATGATTCGCTGTGAAAACTTTTGTGTTAAACACCTTATGAAATTTCATTGAATTTTGCCCTTTTTCATTTTCATTTCAATGCAACCATACAAATACCACATTTGTAAAATACAAAACAAGAATAAATCCACCAAAATCAACAGCTCACATAAACACATTTATTTGTTTTGCGTTTTGATAAATGAAACAAAAGACCTTAATATTCACTATAGTTATGTTGACTTACAAATAATGACTTACTAATCATCGCACAGGCTACTGTTAAAGATACAAAATAGATGTGTATCGAAGTGTGGAACATTAGAGAAACAATAAAAGTGAAGCAGACAGGACAGATGATGAAGCAGGCTTTTAGATTCTGGATTGTGTCTTCTAGTAAGTCTCACTGCACAAAATCTATACGATGAAAACAAAAAAAGAAAACGATGGTGTTACAGTTATTTATACAATCTTGGGGATATGATGCTCTGCACAAGAGAGCCAAACAGCTTCTCTTATGATCTGAGACCTTCAGTGGTGATTACACACTTCACTTTATGTATCACCTACTTACATATGATTGAATAAACCTGAATTAGGGTTCATGTTCTGATGCAGAGCTTCCTTCAACATGCCAACAGATATGAAAGTGTGTGTGTGTGTGTGTGTGTATATATACTGAAAACTTTGGTACTGTACGGAAAATCTAATTTAAAAGCATTTAAAAATAATAATGCAGGTATTCTTATTGTTATGTTGACTTTTATTTGGTTACAATAAGAACCCAACGTAATTGTTTATTTCTTTTGTCAGCTTCATTTTGTTAATAGACATGCATTCAAGAAGTGTAAAAGATCTTTTGCCAGGGAAACTAATAAAACATTATCACAGAGCCTTGGATTGGGAATGCTGATCTGGAATATCAGTTGGTTTAAATGAGGTTGATGAGAAATTAAATGTTTTGGGTTCACACTGTCTGCAATTAAATAAAGGTATATTTAAGAATGGCTGCATTATCTTTTTATTTGTTCCCACTTTCTCCTGATCTGATTTTGTAAATTGATATTGGAAGATTGTCACCAAGTTGTTTTGAATAACCTAGTAAAAGTTGCAAGGTCATAGTGACCATACAGGTGTCACCGTTGGCAAGATATGTTACATCCTGATCATTTTCCACATGAACCCTGGCCACTTCATTCACTTATAGAGCCTATTTCTGCAGCACCAAGTTGACCCAAACTGAACTCAGCAATGAACTTAACTGAAGCCACTGCCTTCTACAAAAACTTTACATTGCCAAGATAAAGTGATAATGTGGCACAGTGAGGTTAGAAATGAGTTATGGTGAGTAAAAACCTACGTGACTGACACTGAAAAGTATGCACAACTGTCTGAAAATCTGAAGATTTACAAATAATACACCCACTACACAAGAACATGGAAAAAATGAACAAAAACAGAAGAAAAAGAAAGAAAAATTAATAATCTGGCTACCTTTTACAGGGATTTTTCCACCTTCTCATAAATGTATTTATGAAAAGGCACAGAATTTTTAAATATACAATTCATAGCTGTTCTTATCAAAACAGAATAAATTAGGTTTAACTGACAATAAAAATATGACATCTTGATCAGCAAAATAAGTCAGTATATTTAGAATATTTATATTTTACCTTGAGATCTGTCCCTTTTGTACTCACTCTGTTTGTTTTCTCTTTTGCACACAATTAAATTTGCTTTTGAATTTGTCAGCATTTGAAAGCCTGCTGATCTTGGAAAAGTTACTCATACAGCGTCACAAGCCAGAGTGCTAAGAAAGCATCCGGCCTTTTTTTACATTTCCTCAGCAATGCCTGCAGAGGGCGCTCTACACATACCACTGAAGACGTACTTCCTCTCTTTATCTCTCTACAGTCAGTTTCTGAACATGATCTGGTTTAAACACTGAAAACAGTGTTAAACAGTCATAAAATATCAGGAATCACCTTTGCCTAAAAGCTGAAACCTTTGCATAAGTGATGGCCAAAAGGGTCGACCTGCACCTGGATCACGTATGTATTTATTTTATTGAACCTGAGTCATGTTGAGGAATATGAATGTTTGAGATATTCCTTTTTCATGTTTTAACTTGTCTGACATGTTGATTTTTTTTTTGTTTTTCATTAAAGCCACATATTCCCATGTCTCATCTTGGTATTGACGGTTATTTATTACTGGTAGAAATGTAGTCAAAACTACAAAATGACACCCAAGCTCTGATAAAATTAAATGATTCTTTAGTAAGACACTGGTCTCACAGAGACCAAAACAGGAAGGTGCTTGGGTGCTCTTCATAAGCTCTGACACTATCTTCACACTTGATACTCCTAAAATGTAGCTGACTTCCCAAAACATAACATGGCTAAACATATAGATTATTTATTTATTTAATTTTAATTTTTTTTTTAGAAAAAAGGGTCAAAATTCAACCTCTTCAAAATGCCATTATTACATTGTATTATAGATATGGCTCATTAAGATACAGCATGTCTGTTCAATTCACCAGTCTCACCATTCACCCATTCATCTATTTATGGGTGTCATGGGGGTTTACCCCAACTCTCACCAGGTACGACAGTATGGTACACCTGGACAAGTCAAAGGTCCATCAAAGGGCCACTGTCACACTCACTCCTACGAACATTTTAGAGTCACCAGTCAACCAAACGCTTTAACTGGTGGCAGCGGTGCTAACAGCTACGTTACCGCCTGGCTCCCTGACTCTCTATCTATATGTAGTGTTGCTTCCTGAGATTTTTTTTCTTTTTCTTTTTTTTTAATGTGTGCAAAAAGTCGTGAATACAGTAAGGATTACAGCTCCGTCTTCTTCAGTTTTTAGTCTTCGAGACCCTGTTTTCATCACGGGAACTGAATCATAGATAAAGGAGAGTGAGAATAGAAACAAAATAAAGAAGTAGACAAAATCTTAAAGATCCATTCAAGAAAACATATGTCACTGTTCAGATGCGTATGTCTTCTTCTACTTTACACTATTTATTGAATGAAACCTCTGGGACTTTTTGTACGATCCAAAATACAGTTACAGTTACAGTTGGTTCTGGTTTTCTTCCAAGTCCAAGTTTTTAAATGTTGGTAAGATGATTATGAAAAATATTATTTCTTTCCATCTTACACTTTTCCTCTGTGTAATTAGTCCAGCAGAATAAAGCTGTTTGGTAGCAGATGATAGGAAACTGTCAATTATATGTGCTCCTCTGGATATTCATAAATATTTCATTTACTCAAGGCGTTTTCAAGTCAATAACACTAATGTAAGACAAAATCTATTTAACAGTACCCAGTAAGTCTTCAAGTGCTTCTGAAAGTACATAAGTCAATACTTCAGCAGCGTTCTTCTGTGGACGCCAACTTTTGTCCGAAGGGAAAAAAAGTCTGGTAGGATGAGAAAAGTGTTTTTCTCAAGAACAGCAACTATTACGATTGTTTTGTATATTGTATTTCCATAGTGCATTTATGCATTTATGTCAACAGGGCCAAAGTTCGCACATGGTAACAGCTGTGACGCCTTACCAAGGTTGCTGGAATTAATCCTGTCAACATTTTCACGAACCCCTCCATCTTCTTCTTCCTATCAGTTCCTATCACGCTCACATGCTTGTTTCACAAGGTGGCGTCAAGCTTCCATCCAGACTAATGTGATTCTCTCCCTTTTCATCAGCCTGTTCTGCTCCAGCCATCTCTCCTCCGTCATCTGCTCCTCCCACAGTTACTAGCTCCTGGGTACAATTTATTGAGCTAGCTTTAGATGGCAGTGTGCTCGGGACACTGCCCGAGCCAACAGCAGACTTTTCCATGTGATTTCTTCCTTGGTGACTTAAGCCTGTGAGTTGCCCTTCACCTTCTAAGCTCCCAGCCATTGAGCCCTCACCTCCCTCCTGGGAGCTGCTTGAACTAATAGATTGATGACCCAGGGATGGAGACTGTGGGATCATCAGCAGAGACTTAGCCTCAGGTGTTACAGAGCTTGGAGACGTAGAAAATCTGGAGACCATGTCATCAGAAGGTAGCTGATCAAACTTGGCTGTGTTTGCTGCCGGTGTCATCACTGCCATAAGAACATCATCTTGAGATTCAATGAAGTCAACCTTGAGGTCTCTGATGTTTTGAGAGCTGCTATTATCTTGCACAGAGCTACAGATAGTGTCACAGGACACCAAATGTTTCTTTCCTCTTTCACTTTCTTTGGGGGTGGATATAAACTCATACAAACCCTCTTTAATGACGGTCATTGGCTTCATGCTGTCAGTGCTGCGACTCCCCTCCATTGTTGTGATCTGACTTAAATCCAAAGGTGGAGGAATATGATGCTGCCTAACACCAGTTTGAGCTCCTTCAATGCCGGGGAGCAGAGAGCTTCTTTCACCCCTTTCCACTGAAGAATCATCAGCCACACTGGAGTGTTTTCCAGTGGTGCTGAGTTTAGGTGACGTTTGCCAACTTTGAGTAGAACTGAAAACATTCATCTCCATCTGCTGCTCGCTACTTTTTTTCCGTCTCTCCTGGATGGAAGTAGTTTTGTTGTAAGCATCCTCGTGCTGTTTTGCGCTGAGGTGTCGGGGGCTAGCTTTGTTAGACAAAGGTTTTCCACGTTCAGGCGAGCCTAGCTGGGTCACTTCGAGGTAGCGCTGGGACCTGCTGGGGCTGGTCAACTCTGTGTTGGAGTAGCGCTTGTGGTAACTCCACCGACTTGGAGATAGGTGATTGTCAGCAGGACATTTATTTTCCTCTTTTTTTTCTACCAAAACATCTGTGAGTTCCATACTACGAGCAAATGCATCCTTTAGATTAATGGAAACAATGCTTCCACTCCGTTTGGCTCGCTCAAGCGCTTCCCTCCTCTTAATGGCCTTCTCTTGTCTCTTCTGTTCTCTGTAGAACTCAGAGAAGTTGTTAACAATGATGGGGATGGGAAGAGCAATGACCAGCACACCTGCTATGCAGCAGAGACCTCCTACGATTTTTCCCAGTAGAGTTTGTGGGTAAATGTCGCCATAACCAACTGTTGTCATTGTAATAGTAGCCCACCAGAAGGACGCAGGAATGCTGGTGAATTTAGTGGCGTCCTCATCCTTCTCAGCAAAGAAAACCAAACTTGAGAAGATCATAATGCCCATGGCTAAAAACAGGATCAGTAAACCTAGCTCATTATAGCTCCTTCGCAAAGTGAAGCCCAAAGACTGGAGTCCTGTTGAATGCCTGGCCAGTTTGAGGATCCTTAAAATCCTCATAATACGAAAGATCTGGACCACTCGGCGCACATTCTGGAATTGCAATACACTCTTGTTAGATTCAGTTAGGCAAAGGGTCACATAGTAAGGCAGTATAGCCAGCAAATCAATTATGTTCAGTGGTGCTTTGATGAAATTCCACTTGTTGGGTGCTGAGAGCAGGCGCAGTATGTACTCCATGGTGAACCAGGCAATGCACACAGCTTCCACATGGGCTAGACTGGGGTTGTCATTGAACTGGCCAAATTCATCAACAACCTGAAGCTCTGGCAGAGTGTTGAGGGATAATGAGATGGTGGAAATGATGATGAACAGGATGGAGATCATGGCCAGAATCTGTAAGATCAAGACAAGATTGTATGTATTAGCTTAGCATCATAAATATCTCCAGAGGTATACACAGATAAATGGACTGCTTGCAGAGGTTGCCATCTTTGATCAATTCTCATCTGACAATGAGAATTTGGCCTCATTACTGTTTATAGCATACCATTTATTAGCTTTAGAGATGGCAATATCTGCTGTGGTTTTGTTTCAGATGCTACTTAGAGTAAGTTTAAATTGTTTTCATTTGTTAAATCTTTGCTTGCGCTGCCTTATAATTGTGAAAGTGTTTTTTGTTTTTTTATTACAAAGTGTTAAGCTTGCTCACAATACTTTGTACGGCTGGTATTCTACAAGATTTCTTTTAAGACTATAAAGACTACTATTACATATAGATTTGAAGGAACCGTGTTAGGTGAATGCAAAAGGCTGAAGCATGAGTGGTTTGAGTCTCTCCCTACAGCCCTTGCTAGGACACGTTAGGATAATCGTAATAGGATTGTGTTGCTATCAATAGAAAGGATAGAGACAGGTCAGAGGTGTTTACTCATTCTTTCCTACAGAACCGAAGGAATCAAGCAATTGCAGAATTTTCTGAAGAAAATAAAATGTATGCACTGGAAGGAGAAAAATGTGTTTATGCACGCTCAGGGAGATGTAACTCAGGGTGCATTGTGTTGAGAAATGGCAATATAAAATCTGTGGAATTTTACCATTACTTGATGTTCTCAACTAACACAGTTTCTTGCAGCAAAATACAATGAGAGAACTATAAAACCTTTTCCTTACCCCATAAATTCTACACAATACATAAACTATAGAAAGGACCACAGGACCTGGATAAATAACCAATGAAAGGATGCCCTTTTATGCACAGATGTATTTATGAAGCACATACAGCCTTAATTCTAAGTGCTTGCCACCAACTATGAAGTATGGAAGGATAGTGGAAGTATGGAAGGATTCTGTGATACTTTTGGCTACAATACATTTGACGTCTCCTTTAATTCACTTGAAATAAGTTCTGTACATTTGGACTGGTCCCACAATCATCAAATCTGAACATAATCAAACATCTTCAGTGTGTTTTGGACTTTAAGATGGAGATCATTTTTACATTATTTTCAGAGAGTATAACTCATTTTCAATTTTATGTTGTTTTTTTACTATTTTATTTTTACAATTTTGGATTGTGCTGAAATGCAATAGTTCCATTTGTGGGAGTTTTCTTGTGAAATGATGTGAGAGACTGTCTCACCTCTGGTGAGGAAGTGTCTGGCTTGTCAAGGTCATGGCACAGAAATTAGCTTTAAAGCATTACACAAAGTAGAGTATTTATACAGCGCTGTGAAGGCAATCAAAATCAAAAATAAATAAATGAACAAACAAAACCTCAGGAGATAGAGAGAGGAGTGAGAGAGAAAGATCAGAGGGAAAAGAAACAGGAAATCAAAGAGAGATAAAGCAAGGGAAGCAGAGTGAGAGTGTATCAAAGTGTGGCCACCCTAGTGTGTCTTAATGGCTTAATGACTGCCAAATGCTGTGACCTTGGCATCCAGGACAGATTTTAAGAAGTAACAGGAACACACAAGCTGCTTTAGAAGCTCCTCAGTTGAGGAAGAATTAATCAAGGTTTAACATATAGGATTCATCTACACAGTAAAGCTCGTCTTTATGTCACTAATACATGTTTATATCACTAAAAACATGAACTCACCCTGAAACAGTCCATCACATAAAATTTCTAGTAAATGTCTTTGAAAACTATAAATATTATCAATTATGAACATTGATCATGATCTGAAATACACATGAGGCTAAAGGGGTGGTGTTTCAGGGTCTTTGGTTTAGTCAAGGGTTTGGTCTCTGCTTTGAGCTGTGGTTCACTTCTGTTGTTTGATTTATGGGTCATTTTGGTTCTTTATGTAGTTTGATCTTTGGTTTGGTCTTTGGATCAGTCAGTGGTTGATTTGCAGATTCAGTCTCTTGTTCAGCCTTTGATTTGGTCTCTGGTTCAGTTTCTAGTCTGGTCTGAAGTTCAGTCTCTGGCTCTCTCTGGTTCAGTCTTCTGTTTGGTCTGTGGTCCAGCCTCTGGATCTCTCCATGGTTCCATCTGTGGTCCAGCATCTGGATCTCTCTATGGTTCCATCTGTGGTTCAGTCTTCTGTTTGGTCTGTGGTCCAGTCTCCGGATCTCTCCATGGTTCCATCTGTGGTCCAGCATCTGGATCTCTCCATGGTTCCATCTGTGGTCCAGCATCTGGATCTCTCCATGGTTCCATCTGTGGTTAAGTCTTCTGTTTGGTCTGTGGTGCAGTCTCCAGATGTCTCCGTGGTTCCATCTGTGGTCCAGTCTCCAGATCTCTCTATGGTTCCATCTGTGGTTCAGTCTTCTGTTTGGTCTGTGGTCCAGTCTCCAGATCTCTCCGTGGTTCCATCTGTGGTTCAGTGTCTTGTTAGGCTTGTGGTTCAGTCTGTTTAGACTATGTTTCAGTTTTTTATTTGGTCTTGGGTTCGGTGTCTGTTTCAGTCTCTGGTTTGGACCCATGAAGAAATATGAAAGATATAGGAAGTGAAAGTAATCTATAGAATGAAAAAACACAAAATGGAGTGAAGGAGTGGCTAAAGTGACTGGGCAGAGAAATCTAAGTCTCAATCAATATGTTGTATTTCTGGAACAGGCACAGTATCTGTGGGAAAGCAGCTGTCCTTGCAGAAGTCTGTTTATTTATAAAGTCACATTATACTTTAAGACAGGTTCAGGAAGGTCATCCTGACGTTTATTAATTCATCTGCAGACAGTTCCACATTTTCCATATTCATTGTGATCAACATTATGCATTCAATGCTAGCAGTGACATGAACTTTGAACAAAGTTTACAGTGGATCTTAGTATTGGCCTGGAGACTGTGTGAAACACCAAGAGACAAATTGTGCTGTAATAGCCGCTGTATCAATAAAACTAAATTAGGAAAATAGAACCCCAGAGAGCAAAACATACAACTTATGTATTGTCACAGCATTTTAATTGGCTACTAAAATGCCCAAGTGAAACTGACTTTTAAATGGTCATTTCAATCAATTTTTTCTTGTAAATCTGCCAGTCTGCTTCAGATCATTGTCCTGTTAAATTACATTCATTCAGTCAACCTTTAGCTGTTGGACAGATGTCCTCACATTTGCTTCAACACAGTGAAAATGATTTATGGAACTGGAGTAGAGAGAAGCTTCTCTGGTTTATTTGCTTAATGCCTCCATAGTGTCAGTGAAATCATTCCCACTCACACCACCATGATCAACAGAGGGTATGAGGTTTTCACCAAAACTCACTTAAATTAAATCAGAACATCTTCCTTTGGTCGCATCTGTCCCAAGCAGCAACCATCCCACTTCTGGAGTGAAGTCATTTCAGTCATTTCAGGCAGAGCCTGTTGTTCCTCCACTGACCACTAGGTGCTGGATCCCCACTGGTATGGAGTTAAAATGATGCCAGCTTACTTTGGCACTGAAACCAAATTTGACATTGAAAAATAAAACTTCAACTGAAAAGTTTTTGTTTTGTTTTTTTGATACTGAAAAAAAGAATGGAGATTGAAAATACAAACATTGAAGTGAAAATAACATTCACTTTTTAAAAAGTAGCACTGATCGTTTTTTTTTTTTTTTCGATGTCCGCTTTCTTTCAGTGTCGGAGATTTCAGATTCAAAAAGGTGTGACTGTTCTGGCGTGTTTGAAGCTTCATAGAGACTCAGCCAGGAGGTGTGTCTCTCTGCAGCCCCGCCCCCTCAAACACGCCCCGAATCTTAATTTCACTTCAGTGTTTATATTTTCAGATTTATTTTTTTTTTTTTTCAATTTCAATTACTTTTTGAGGTATATAAAAAAAAAAAGTTTTGTTTTTCAGTACCAAAGTAAGCTGTCGTTGTTTAAACTCCAGACACTGGACATGTTAAACTTGCCAGTTTTGCAGCAGAATTAAACATATTTTCAGTCTGGTACAAAAATCGGTTTTGATCTCTGTCGTTAGATTCATTACAACTGTATGTATATTGTAAACTGTACAATAAAGCTGACCAATCAGATGCCCAGAATTATTTGATTGACTGAATGAGAGCTAGACATCGGCTCTTTCTGCCTCCTGGGCAAAACTGGCAAAACTGGCCTTCAAAAGCCATCTGTAAAAGTTTATGGGTCACGTGACTTCTTGTTTGTCCATGGCTATGCAGTTATTGATCTGTCCATAGGCCATTGTTCCTAAAATGTTTCCTAAAAGATGCTTTTTTTAAAACCTTTTTATACAGAAGGGGCTTCCTCCTTATAATAATAATAATAATAATAATAATAATAATAATAATAATAATAATAATAATAATAATAATAATAATAATAAT
>JBAMYA010042640.1:0-14192 GCA_037176975.1 Arrhamphus sclerolepis
GGAATTTTATCAGCCTTATTCTGTCTTATACCTACATATGGCTCTCTCTCTCTCTCTCTCTCTCTCTCACACACACATACATACATACATACATACATACATACACACACACACACTTTTTTTAAACCTTATTTTTCATGTTAACGCTCTGAGGCTTAAAATTAATAAAAGTGACTCCATGACACTTTGAATTTGGCTCATGTGGATTTGATTTAGAACTGACTTTGTTCTTTGTAATTTCTGGACAATAAAACTATTGATTTATAGATCGATAGATTTCCATACAAATATCACCCATGCTTCTGTCCCATATTTGTATGATAGACTGACAGCAGGTCATTAAGGTGAGTAACCATGCTTATTTCTTTCCACTTGAAGCATTGCTCTAAAGGGGAATTGGAGCAGGATGGATACAGGTAGTTGGAAAGAAGAGGAGGGTCCGATGACAGGGAACTGAAGTTCTTTATCCAGTCATAAAAATACTGCACAACATGATGGGAAACAAAGGAGAATGGACCTACACTGGAGAAAAACCTGATTAGTAACAACGTTCAGGGTGCAAGAAAGATCACTATCCAAGTCTGGTCCAAGGCTAGGCTCAAAAATACCAGAAAAATTCAGAGCGAACAAATCCAAAACATTTTTTTCCTAAGGAACAGATCCAGTATTCAGGTAGATAGGTAGGTAGATTGACCAAAACTTACAGAACCGTTCAGGGTCTAGAGTCTAGACAGAGTTCAGGATCTAGAAAGTGTTAGAGCCCCAAGTTTCTCTTTGCTGTCTTTTGCTTGTTTCTTCTTTCGGGGTTTGGAGAGAGGTATTTGGCAGGTGCTGCCTGTTGCTTAAAAGCTGCCACACATGCAGCATATGAGGTTCTCTTTTTCTCTCTCCTGATCCCCATTTAGTTTTGCTTATTTGGCTTAACCTGAATTTGGTTTGTCATTTCAGGTATTCTTTTTCTAGTTTTATTTCTTTAGTATAATTTAATAAATTAACATTTTGTTTCAAGTAAGAAAATCCTTGTGTGATGTCCTTTTATTTTACCCCACCAAACGAGCCTGGTGGATGTAACAACAGAGTTCAGGGTCCAATAATGTTGGTCAAACACAAAAATAGAGGTCAGGGCTGGAGAGTGAAATTGCTGGCAAAGAGAAAGCTGATTTTGAAGGTGTGAGGACAGGTGTTTTTGATCAGGGTAGATTGGAAGATGGGGCTCAAACAAAGAGCTAGTGAACGGCATATGGAGTAGTCATGGGTGTTGTAGAGCCAGTGAGGTAGTATCAATGACCCAATAATTACAGCCAAGTGTGTTTGAGCAGGGAAACATCTAAAACATGCAGGACAGTGTGCATTGAGGGCCAAGCTTGAAAAACACTGTTGCAGAGTACCAGGGCCCTGAAACTGGCTCCTCCACTGGTTCTTCTACTAGTTTCAAGCTGGTTCCTTAACTGGTTCTTCCACTCGCTGCTAACTAGTTTCTAACTAGTTCCTAACTTACTGTTTATGGACTTCAGTTCTGCATTCAACACCATCATCCCAGCTGTGCTTAGGGAGAAACTCACCCAGTTGAATGTGCCTGACCACTGTGCAAGACAGTCAGTGTCCCACGCACCATCAGTACTGGATCCTTCCAAAGTTGTGTCCTTTCTCCTCTTTTATTATTCCTTAGAGCTTTCACACCGGCAGGGATCCGTTCCCAAATCCAATGCAGACCGAAAAAAATAACAGTCCAGAACTTGAAAAGCTGGTTTTCAAGGGAACAAGAAATACCTGGCTCTACCCTGCAAAGCATGGCATCACCAGTGGGTGTCTTACTCTGTTTAAAAAAAAACAAACTGACAAGAACATGGAGAAAAAGAATGTGCAGTGGTCCACAGAGGAAACCAAATGTTTGGTGGCCATTTGGGCATCAATGGAGTTTCATATTAAACTAAACAGCAATACAAAAAACAGTAAGTTTCATGCTGAACTGGCGGAGGAGATGGCCAAGGCTGGGTTCACCTGTATGCCTAATCAAGTATGAATAAGTCAAAATATGGAGACAACAAAAAGGTGGAGCTGGACGCTTCATGCGAGCTGCCATTTTGCCGTTGCTGTGTTTGTTTACTACCCCCTTAGTAACATGGAGTAGCATCCTCCCACTTTGGTTCCTCCCTCTAAACTGATGTGAACGCAGGCCGGTTTTCCAGACAGCAGCGAGGTTCTCAGACTCCAGAACGGAACCAGAGTCAGAACCGGAACTGTGTCTCTCTGAAAGCACTACCTGTACACCAACAGCTGCACAACTGGACACCATCTCCTGAAGATTGCAGACAACACCACTCTCACTGGCCTCATCTCTGATGGAGACAGGTTGGCCTACAGGAGTGAGAGAGACCTCCTCATGTCCTGGTGCAGCAGGAACAACCTGGAGCTCAACGCTCTCAACACAGTGGAGATGATAATGGACTTCAGGAAGGCTCCGGTTCATCAGGACCAGGACCTCACGGCACCAGAGGTTTCTTCCCCACTTCAGTCGGTCTGATGAAAACTGGCCCAACTACCCCCAGTTGACACCCCCAGCATCCACCAACCCATAACTTGTCTTTTATTCATCTTATTTGTGTGAATATGTAAATAGTCTATATTTAAGTACTTCTTTTGACTTTTTACAATTTTTGATTTTTTTGTTTAGTTTTTTTTTTTTTTTTTTTGCACCATTCACCCCAGAACAGTACCTGGCAATAAAATTATTCTGATTCTGATTCTAACTGATTCCTAATTAGCTCCTAACTGGTTTCTAACTGGTAACTCCACTGGTTCCCATCTGGTTCCTCCACTGCCATCCTCTGGTCCTGGTCTACATCACCTTGGTTGATGGCTCTGACTGTCGTTTCTGACTTTCGTTTCAGGTCAGAAGTGGGCAGGCAGGTGTGAATGTTGACCTGGTCTCCATGACAACCACACTGTGAGCAGCTGATACACAGGTGTGTGAAGCAGTCAGGGAGGAGGTGAGCCTGTGAAGTTGACATGAGGAAGGTAAAGACCCTCCCTTCAGCCTGACGCACCAGCATGCCCCTCCCCTGGAGGTGCCCCCTCCAGGTCCTCCAGGTCCTTCTGGTCCGCCGGGTTCTCAAGGTCCCTGAGGTCTTCCTGGTCCTCCAGGTTCTGTGGCAGCTGTGCTGGTGTCAGTTTGACGTGTGTCGCTCTCTGAGCAGCTCAGAGGCAGGACCAGGCTGGGAGTTTTACGCCTGTCAGCCGCCTCCCACCAACATGAAGGAGTTCATGCAGATCAGAGTCGATCCCCCTGGAATCACCTGTGGAAATCCACCTGAGAGATTCTGCACCCTGGTCAGTGACACACCTGAGCACACCTGGAACATACATAAACACACCGGGGGTCCTTTTCACAAGGGAGGTTCAACAAAGTCAAACAACTAGCTCAGACAACAAACTCTCAGTCAAGTAGTTTCTGGTTTCAGATCAGGTGTTCAGAGTTGGTTCAGTTAACTGAGTATGTTGACTCTGAGTTACTATAAAAAAGTTGTCATCAGTGGAGCTACGACTGCACGTGACGACTGCAGTGGGGGAACTGCAGATGATGAGGAGAAATTACAGAGTTGGTGCATAATTTAAATATTTAGTTTCAGGTGAAATCCTGCTGACATGAAAAAAAACCCACTTTGAACCAGTTGAAGATGAAGTATAAAATGTATTTCAAACATAAAAGAATAAATGTAACAGGCTTGGTTAGACTCACTTTAAAAACATTTGAAGGAATGGAAAATATAAAAATCATTCAAGGAGCTTAGATGAATAGATGATCAATACATCCATCTCACTGGTATTTCTAACATTTCTTTACACACAGAAGTGGGAGCAGGATATTAATAAAGTTATTTTAAAACAGTGATGTCAATTTTTAAATCATGTTAATTATCTGATGAGTTTGTGGTGAATGGAAAGAAACACACACGCATACATATATATACATATATATGTATGTATTTAGATTAAATCTAAATTATATTCCTGTTCAGTCCATAATCCAGTCCAGAATAAATCCACAAACCAAGTCCATAATCTAGGCCAGAACAAGTCCAGACTCCAGGCCAGAATCCAGTTCAGAAGCAGTCCATAACCCAGTCCAAAATCGAGTCCAAAATCCAGGCCAGAACAAGTCCATAATTCAAGCCAGAACCAAGAACCCAGAAATCAAAATCCAACAGCAGTGGTTCCAGTCGACCTCAATGTTTCAGCAGAGCACACACTTGTCACAGGTCATTTCAGTCGGATCAGTATAGTCAGTCAGTATTTGGGTCAGTTGAGTCAGGTGAGTATTCATGTAGGTTCTGCTAAGTCAGGTCAGTCAGGTCAGTCAGGTCAGTATTCAAGTTGGTACAGGTGGCTCAGTACAGTCAGGTCAATTCAGTCAAGTCAGTATTCGAGTCAGTTGAGTACACTCGGGTCAGTTCAGTAGGATCAGTACAGTTGGGCTGAGGTTACGCAAGCATTAATACACAAGGAGACAAAACCAAGTTTTTCTTCTGCGGGTGTTTTAGGGCACTAACTGTGATGGAGGACCCATGCAGGAGAGACAGGATCTTATACATACAGAGGGGTAACGAGACACAGGTGAAACACATCAGAGGAACAAGGAACAGGGAAGTCAAACAGAACATAACAGGACTTCAAACTAAAAGCAGGACAAAACCAGAAACCACCACCAACACTGAATCAAGCCAAAACTAAAACCTAAACCATGACATAAACATGGCTATTTCAAAGAAAGTGTCGTGCATGTATGTGGACGTCATAATCGGATTGTTTGATTTAGTACCCATATAAACAGTGGATTTGGAATTGGTAATTCCAAAAGTTTTTAATCTGAGATTAAAAAGAAAGAGATTAAAAAGAAAGAATTTTTGTCCATGTAAACAGGAGCCAAGATGAAGGCTGCTGAACAATAAGTGTCATGTCTTACTGCACCTTAAGTTGTTTTTATGTAATTGAATGAGTCTTGAGTTGAATGTTTTTTTTAATGGACAAAAAATTCTTTAAAAAAAATAAATGGAGAGTTAAATTTTACTTATCTTTTCTCATTTTTTGCTAATCCGAAAATTGATACAACCCATAACTCAAAACTGTTATCTGATCCGAACCATGAGTTTTTTGATCTGTTGCACCCCTAGTCAGTACAGTCAGGGGTCTGTTTCACAAATCAGGGTTACTTAACTCTGAGCCAGATGGTTCAGTTGAGCTGGTTTCACAAAGTGAGGTAATTGATACTTGGAGTCTGTTACCATGGCAACTGACCAGTTTTACTTCAACATACCCCAAGTTTCTCCCTGTCTCCTCCCCTTCATGAAGCTGAAACGGATTCAGTTCAATCTGAAAACCGATCACATAACAATCATTTTGTCAATGTCTTAACGTTGAAATGTCACATTTTGGATCAGTAAAATATGTTGTTGATCTGAATAGATAATTTAATAGTTTAATGAGGTCAAACCACCCATAACTTCTACTTGTGACACCATGATAATGTTCTACAAAGAGCGTTAGGTACCACCCAAAAAAAAAAAGAAAGAGTGATTTCAGTTCCGTGCGTCACAGATATAATTCACAGTATGTCCATACTTCACACGGAACAGCATGAATTATTGATTTTCTAAATGTGAACAAAATAAAGGAGATGATCGTGGATTTCAGGAGAACCTGGTTTATTTTCATCATGGAGAAGGAGTGGAGGTGGATTGGACAAGAGACGCTGTGATACTGTTTAGAAGGGATAGAGCAGATTTTATTTCTGTAAGGAGCTGAGGTCCTTCAGTGTTTCAGCCAGATGTTCAGATCTTCTCGAAGTCTGTTGTGGATGTTTCAATTTGATTTGAAGTCAACTGTTGCAGGAGCAGCATCAGAACCAGAGACTACAAGAAACTGAGCACACAGATAAAGAAGGCTGGTTCTCTTCTGGTAACTGTTCTAATGCTGGTTCTGAGACTGTTCTGGTTCTGTTCTGGTTTTGCAGACTGGTTCTGGCAACTGTTGCAGTGCTAGTTCTGGTTCTGCTCTAGTGACTGTTCTGGTTCTGTGTTCCAACCTGGCTCGGTCATAGAAAAGAAGTAACATTAAGAAATAGGGTGGAATTAGTTAAAAGTAAAAACTGTTTATTTTGAAAGGTTTAACCAAGAACAACACCTAAAAATCAGGTTTGGCAGGATTTAAAAAGGTGATGGGTATGGACTGGGTGTGATGTTAAGCAGACCAAGCAGACACCAGACCTCAGCAGGGTGGAGGGAGACAAGACCAGGGGACCAATCCCAGGAGGGCAATAACACAGGGAAATTTGTTTGTCAGTCTGCAATACAGACCTCTGCAACACAGACCTGGTCACTCTGTTGTTGTTTAGATGAACATTTCAGGGGCTGTCATATCTGTAACAGGACAGACTGACATGTTGGAAGAAAGTTTTCTTCTCATCTTTTCTTTCACGGTCATTCTTCACTTTTCTGATCTGGGTTTTATTGATTTTGAGTTTAACTGAGAGTAGATGAATCTACAGGTCTGAATGTTTCTGAGGAAACTGACTGATTCCTGGTTCAGGCCCTCTGCCATGGAAAAAATGATATAAGCTTCTCTATTTATTTTATCAAGACTGAGAATAAAGGGATGGACAACCCATGGCTGTGGAGCCGCATGTGGCTCTTTCATCCCTCTGCTGCGGCTCCCTGTGACTTTGGAAAATAAATAATCAATATTTAATTCAAATTTATTTTAATTTAGTTCCTTTTTTTATGTTATTCTAAATTTAAAAATTATAGTGCTCTTGTAACATTTAAATAAAACATGTTAAATTTTTTTGTCACTCAAAATATGCGTCACAAATGCTGATACGCAACACCTGCAGGTGTGCATTTTACAGAGCTTTTCAACCCCAGGTAGGTCAACCATGAATAAACCCAAGAAAAGAAAAGTTGCTGAAGGAAACAGAAAGTTTAATTCTACGTGGGCAGTTTCATTTGTAGAGGATTTATTCCATTTACTGGTGTTACCATGATGAATCACAGTATCAGAGCACTATTGATGATGGACTTTTACAGTTCCGATAACTCAGAGTCAACATACAGAGTTAACTGTACCAACTCTTAAGAATTTCTTGACTGAGAGGTTGAGTTCGTTTTTTGACTTGGAGTTTGTTGGAGCTCCTTTCAGAAACAGTCTGGTCTTCTTCAGCACTAACTATTAAAAACAAATATCATTCAGTCTCCCAGACGACAGCTGGCAATCCCGTGTGAAGATGAAGGTGACGTCTTGCAACCCTGATGTGCAGACACTGTGCGCTAAGGTTCAGGACCAAGTGAAATAAATTTCTATTATTTTGCAAATATATATCTTACATTGTTCAGTGAATAGTGTTTTTTTTTTATTCAGGTTGACAGCTGACTGCAGTATAGCCTAAAAGTATGTCAGCACACAAAAACAAATGCATTTTTGGTTGGCTGCAGGTGGATCATCTGAAGTTCATCTTTTTATTTCATTAGTACAAGGAGGACTCAAAAAGAGTACTTTATTTGAAAATAACCTTCAACCAACGTTTTTGTTTTTTTTCGGAGTTCAAAATGTTCCAAATGCTTTTGCTGCGTTTCATTGATTTCATAAATGTAACATACTATAGTTTTTCTATACATAGCAGAAAGGTAAAAAAAAAAACCACCAAACACTATATCTGTAGTGTTATCTTCATTCCACATGTCAAAAAGGGTTTTGTTGCTCCTGGTGTTTTCTTTTCAGTGGGAAATGGGTCCAAATGGCTCTTTGAATGTTTAAGGGTGCTGACCCCTGAGCTAGATGAAGCTTGAACGAGGTTTTAACAGAGCAGGAGAGTAAAGTAGATGGGTCTCAGAGGAGCATCTTAACCTTAAACCCTCACAGCTTCCTGTCTGCAAGCAGGACATGATAAAAGTTATATCAGGCACTTGAAATCATTTAAAACAAATTCCTGCTGAACAATAATTAAAACAGGAGGAAACGAGCTGCTGGTAACCTCCTGTGGGGTCCTGAGCCACAGTTTTGGCCCCAACGAACACATGGAGGACACGAGTCCTGCTGTCACTCTAATTGTTCCTTTGGGAAACTAGAACTGGAAATGAATTATTGATAAATGTAAAAGATAATAACTGGCAGCTGAACCAGCAGGAGGTACTGCACCATTTAGGAGTCACCAGAAACAACAGAAACACGCCACCGAGTTTGCAGATCCACCAATAACCTGAACATGTGATCATAAAGCATTGGTGACTTCAGGATCCAGCTTTGGTCTTCTCCAGGTTCAGGTCATGGAGCAGCAGTTCAAAGGTCTGTACTCCTCCAGCTCTACCAGGAGGATACTGAGATGTTCCCAGACCAAATAATAGCTATCATCTGTCATGGGTGTCTTCCTGGTTTGACGTGTGCAGGAGACATCTTAATCAGATGAACCACCTCAACGGGTTCCTCTCCATGTGGAGGAGCAGAGAAGCTTTCTTGAGTCCAGAAACCCTAAAGACTAATTTCAGATCTGGTTCTTTCAGCAGATACCCATGAAGAGCAGGAACCACACAGGATCTTATCTCCTGAAAGAGATAACAACGTGAAGGGCCTCATTTCGCTGACTGGATAATGGCTAGGCCTCGAGCCAGTTGCTACACTCATATTTTTAAAAGATGAGATGGCAATTAAATCCGTAGAAAGGGATGTCGTCCAAACTCTGAACTTAACATTGTTTCTGGTGAGCGACTGCAGTCAAATAACACATAATTTTTTTGCATTCAGTTTATGTATGTGTATCAATTTATGTAGGCGTATTCTCTTTTCATTGACCAATTGTGACTTTTTGTACTTAAATACAACAATGCCATTTTGGGCCTGAGCCATAGTTGTTTTAAGCATATATGGTGCCTTTAAATAAAAAGCAGGATAGAATGTTTGACTGTTTTTACGTCATGGCAACTTTGCAGATTTTGCCGCAAAGCTTTTTGTGACTATTCTGCAACTCTGAGACATTTATCACTTTCGGGCTGAACATTAGTTATTCTAATGAGGCTAAAGCCTTTTAAAACACAGAGCATGACTTTAGTGTTGCTAAACACATTACAGTATAAATAGATAAAATGATGCATTTTCATTTTAAACTATCAGCTCATTTGTCTAAAGTCCACAATATCAGAGGATGAGGGGTCTGTTGCTGCATCACCTTTGGTGACAGTTTACCTCAGATTACATAAGAAGCATCATATTATTTCTAATTTTGTGTGTTGTAGTTTTTAGCACTGACAATTGTAATGATTTTGAAGCATTTATAACCACAGTTATTCATTTAATGGAGTCTACTTCCTTTACATTTGGGCTCACCTTTCTTGGGAAAGAAGTTGGTTAGCAGTTGCTTTCCCTCATTTCTTTTTTTTCCTATCTTTTCTGCCTCTGTTTCAGCAGTCAGCGGGCTGCTGCTGCCGCTTCAGCAGAATGAAGTGCCTCGTTAGATAGCTCGGTAAACCATTTCATGCAAGAGGTGAGGGCTCTGTCCTCAGACACTATGTAGGCTAAATTCAATCCATCAATCAAGGGATTTATTTGCCCAGAATGTTAAATTTCGTCCGACTTGGGGGCCTTCTAACTCAGTCCCAATTTTCACCCCACTGGACACCTCTGCACGCAGCGGAGGACAGAGATGAGAGGTAGCTAATACTGTATTTTGTTCCTTTTCTGCAGATTTTTCCATTAAAGCAGTTACTTTTGTCAACTGTTATATATTAATTATATGGTTATATTAAAATGTGCTTTCTCAACTTCCAAAAGTTTTGATTTGAGGGGGCAATCCCTCTTGCTCCAGCGTAGAGCCTCGCCCTGAACCTGAGGTTCTACTGGACTGGACTCTCTTCTCCAGCACCCCTGCACAGACCGTACGAGGAGGCTGAGGATTGGGATTATCCTGGAAACAGCAGAAACCAGACACCTCTGGTCACAGGTCCCCAAAACTTTATGAACTGGACCTAACTGGTTTTAAGAGGACAGGCTATAAAATAGGAGTGGCACTGTTTTCCTCCCACACCCCCGCCAACCACTGCCCTTTTTTGTAATGCATCCACCTATCCTATTACTTAGTTGGAATGCAAACTACAAGGTTTGATAACACTCGATTCAATTGTATTTATATAGCTTCTATAAAAACACAAGTTCTCTCTAGGTGCTTCTCAGAAACAGACAGCAGATTTCCCTTTGTTCATTGGTCTAGTTTGGGTTCAGCGCTGGTTAGTTATTGTAGTTCAGGGGTTAGCAACACTCAAACAGCCATTTGGTCCCATTTCCCACAGAGAAGAAAACACCAGGAGCCATAAAACCCTTTTGACATCTAAAGTGAAAATAACACTGCATGTATAGTTTTTTTTTGTTTGTTTTTTTTGTATATATTACTTATTTATCCACCTGCAGCGAACTAAAACTGTGTCTGCCTCTTGGTGCAGTCATCCTTTTAGGGCATGTAGTGGAGTCAGTTAAAATATTTATTTTACTTGGTTAATATGATTTTTGCTCCTGAACCTCAGCGCACAGTGGCTGCAAATCAGGGCTGTGAGACATCTTCATCTTCACACAGGATTGTTAATTGTCGTCTGTGAGGCTGAACAATGTTTGTTTTTAAATATAGTTCATGCTGGAGAAAACCAGAAAGTTTCAGAAAGGTTGCGTCAAAAATCTTCAGAGTTGGTTCAGTTAGCTGAGTTGGGTGACTGAGTTACTGCAACTATACAAATCCAACATCTATGGAGCTCTGATGATTCATCATGGCAATGCCAGTAAACGGAATAGATCCTCCTACAAATGAAACTGCCCACATAGAATTAAATCTGCTGTTTTCTTTAGCAACTTTTCTTTTCATGGGTTTATTCATGGTTGACCTACCTGGGGTTGCAAAGCTCTGTAAATTACATTCCTGCAGGGCTCATATGTCAGCAGTTGTGACTGCATATTTTGAGTGACAAAAAATTAAACATGTTTTATTTAAATGTTACAAGAGCACTATAACCTTTAAATTTACATTAACATGAATTCATTAATGTAAATGTAATTTATTATTCATTTATGAATTTACATTTAAAAAATAAGGATCTAAAATTTAAATCAAATATTCATTATTTATTTTCCAAAGCCACAGTGAGCTGCAGCAGAGGCTACGGAGCCATGGGTTGTCAATCCCTAGTCTAGTTTGGGTTCAGCACTGGTTCATATTCTAGTTTGGGTTTAGTGCTGGTCAGTTAAGTGACAGTTGGCAGCACCAGCTTAGATTAAAGATAATCTTCTGATCAGATTAGAGATAATCCTCCTCCTCTGCACTTGAGTGTTACTACAGCTTTTCAGGAAGTCCCACAGTTGTAGAAAATTATATTCTTCATATTTTCTAATGCCTCTATGATCATCTATCCATATATCTAATGTTAAACATATATTAGACTCTATCAAAGACTGACACAAAAGCCCTGGCACTGACCAGACCTGAGATGTCCTGACACACTCATCTGGTCAGCAGGTGAATCACATGAGTGACTGCCAGAAAAGTATGAAAAGAAACAACAGATCTTTCTGTTCACTGATGCCGCTCAAAAACAGAATTGTAAACTACCAACAGAATTTATTCCCTCTTTTTGTCTATTTTTTATATTATGTCATGGCTCTGAGTTCCACAACTGTCAAGACTCACAGATTCACCATGAAAGTCATGAAATTCAACTTGTTCACGTACTCATGTGATACCAGCGATATCTGACTGAAAAGCTCTCAACATCAATTAATCTGTCACACTTGCTGCCACCATCAAAACAATGCAGCGTGTAAACTCTACGTCTGGTAACCCGGTTATTATGTGAAAATTTGAAACTTGTTTAGGCTCTTGTGTAGGAACTACAGCCTCTTGTGATCAGTAGTGGAACTGGTAGAGGAACTGTTGACTCTAGTGGTCAGTAGAACAACTCCAGGCACTAGTTGTTGATAAAAGAACTGCAGTTTCCTGCGGTCAGTAGAGGAACTGCAGCCATTAGTGGTCAGTAAAAGAACTGCAGCCTCTGGAGGTTGGTACAGGAACTGCAGCTTCTGTTGGTCAGTAGAGGATATGCAGATTCTAGAAGTCAGAAGAAGAACTGAAGCCTGTAGTGGTTGGTAAAGGAGCTGCACCCTCTACTGGTCAGTACAAGAATTGCAATTCTTCTACTGACTTCTACAAGTTCCTTTCCTGGGTTTAACCCTTAAGCCTGATACATAATCCAAGAGAACAGAGAAATTTGTTCTTGTTCTCGAGGCTGCGAGAACAAAATAACATCATTTTGCCCTGGTTTGGGAATTCTCACAGCTTGTTCTCGACACATCGTCTGGGCAGAACTTTTTCTCATAGGGTGTCTGACAGATGTTGTGTCATTGGTCAGAGATCTGGAGTGGGCGTTAATACAGAAAAGTGGAAGTGTGGTCAGTGTTAAAAGTGTTATGGCAAAAAATGTTTTACTGGGACTTGGTAGGCTTGATACTCTAACAATTAATAATATGTGTGCTGAAGTGGGAGGGTCATTCTGGGAGTTCTGCACTAGAGTTTCTCATTACGTATGATATATCCTGGTCAGAACAAACTTCTTTTCTTGCTCTTGCAGCCTTGAGATCAAGAATAAATTTCTCGTTTCTTGTGGAGTATGTATCAGGCTTAATCCTGACAGCATGTACCTGTGTCAATCTAACATTGATGCAGAGAGTAGAAGGCCTGTGCTTTAGCTCCACCCATGTCCCCTGACAGGTGTTCTGTCTGTGTGTGCAGGAAAACCCATACCTCTGCAGTGATGAATGTGACGCAGCTAGCCCAGACCTTTCTCACCCCCCTCAGCTGATGGGGGACAGAGAGAGGGGGGGGCTCATCACCTACTGGCAGACAGTCACATGGTCCAGGTATCCTGAGCCCCTACTGGCCAACATCACGCTCTCCTGGAACAAGAGTCTGGAAGTGGTCGATGACATCATCATCACATTCGAGTATGGCAGACCTACCATGCTGGTTCTGGAGAAGTCCATGGACAAAGGTGACAAAAAAAAAAAAAATCAACATGGAATGAAACATGAAGAAAGAGGGTAGTTTCTGCTTCAGTGGAGGTCACAAGCTATGGAGATGAGCTGCACCTGGAGGGTAACCTGCAGCCCACAGCAGGTCTACAGACCTCTAGAGAAGCTCTGTAGACCTCCAGAGAAGCAATGCAGCCCTCTAGAGAACCTTCGGAGAGAAGTTCTGAAGATTAGACTGAAAAAAGCAACTTGCTTTTACAATGTCAGTCCAAAAGTGGAATTAGTTAGTCACAGGAACTAACCAGTCACTAAACATGGTGGGGGGAGGGGGGCGGGGGGCAAAATTACATAATTTTGTTCTCACAGCCCTGGTTTGGGAGTTCTTGCAGCTTGTTCTTGACACATTGTCTGGGCAGAACTTTTTTTTCGCAGGATGTCAGACAAATGTTGTGCAATTGGTCAGAAATGTGGAGTGGACGTGGTTAATATGGAAAAGTGAAAGTGCAGTCAGTGTTGCCAACTTTCTCGCTAATCTGGTGAGTTTCCAAATCCTCTTGCCGACTTTTTTTTAAAAATAAAAAATGACTAGCGACAAATTTAGCAACTTTTTCTGGTGTTACTGGCGACTTTACCAGGAAAGCATGTATTGCTTTACTGTCCTCCATGAGGAGCGGGTGCTGCCGTGAGGCCCATGCCATGTCGAAGCTTTCCCAGGCGACCAGTCTCCCAGCAGCCTCCACTGAACTGCCAGCTGCGCACAGATGGGAGCTAGTAGGTGTGATGTTCTAACATTTAACAGTACGCGTGCTGAAGTGGGATGGTCTTTCTGGGAGTTCTGTACTGGAGTTTCTCGTGAAGTATGATATGTCCCAGTCAGTACAAACTTTTTTCTTGTTCTTGAGGCTGTGAGAACAAGATAAAGGTTCTCTGAGGAGAATGCATCAGGCTTTAAAGGCTTTATGAAAAAGGAAGGTCTTCAGCCTAACCTAAAATGTAGAGAGGGAGTCTGCATCCCTGACTGAGGTTAGGAGTTGATTCTGTAGTAGAAGAGCCTGATAGCTGAAAGCTCTTCCACCCTTTCTAGACCTACAGATTCTTGGAACAGCAAGTAAACCTGCATTCAGGGAGCGGAGTGTTCTACT
>JBAMYA010042641.1:0-14192 GCA_037176975.1 Arrhamphus sclerolepis
TTGTGCTCTTGACCTTGACTTTCATTGACTGTGGGTGGGTGGGGGTGGGGGGGATCACGGAAGGGCCATTAGATCTTCGCTACGGGACAAATCTTCCATCCACATTTTGGTCTGTCCCTGCCCCTGCGGCTGTACTACACCACATGCAAAAGAGAGGAAGGGAGGGGGGTCATCTTCTTTTCGATCTGCGCTTTTTTTAATGATCAACAACTCCCCCTCCCTCTAGCTCTGTGTATCCACTACCATGCAAGTCCGGTATGTCAAAACCCAACGGGCATGCTCCAAAGGGGGCCATCCCAAGCGCGGCGGCTACGGTAGACCAGGCGGGGTGAGGGAGGAGGGGAAGGAAGGGGCTAACTCCAATGGTCAGCTGTCCAAACTCTGTAAACTCATTAATTATGGAAGCTTTTCTCCAACATCCAGCTCATGAATCCAGGGTTGAAGAAAAGCTCCCACAACCTGTTGCATGGTCTTCTCGAGAGTAAGAGTAGGTGACCACCAGACAACATGGTATACCAGCCCTGGAGCTTATAAGTAAAAGGGGAAGAGAACGATCGAAGGAGAGGGAAGGTTCTACCGCAGAGTAGCAACTATAGTTGGTACTAGTTCACTAATGGCATTGTTCTGGATTCGGCCAAACCAAATTAAAAAGCAAAAGGAAAGAAAAAGGCTCAAGCTCAAATCAAGCAGGACTCAGAAAGATGTGGAAAGACTACCGACCAGCCAGCTCCTTCTCCTTACTCCGTCTCTTTTTCTCCATGCGTTTCAATCTCTTCTCCTCCCTGCGTTTGGCCTCCTCGGCCTCCTGGTGGCGCCGGCACTTGTGGAAGTTCTCCACCACCACGCCCACGAACATGTTGAGCACGAAGAAGGCAACAATCAGAAGGAAGGAGATGAAGTACAGCAGCATCCATGGGTTGTAGTTCATTATCGGCTGAAATATTTAAAAGAACAAAGAATTTTATTTGTTACACGAATTATTGCTCATATTTGGTTCTGATTTATGACTCTTTCATAAATAATTCTCTCTGTGGGAGGACTTTATTCCACAACAGCCAAGTATTCAGATATATTTACTTGTTGGTCAACTCCTACAGCATCAAGTCCATCATACATAATGTCCACCCATCCATCTTTTGACGCCAGTACAAAGAGAGACATCAAAGCCTGGAATACAAACAGATAAGAGCATGAAACTTGAAGACATATCAATAACATCAGATCCACTGTTTTTGTTTTAATATTGAATGTTTTCTGACATCTTACCTGTCCCAGGTTGTCAAAGTTGTACTTGTGTCTCACCCATTTGTAGTTGGCTTGCATACAGTCTGACTTGTTAGTGATGTTCCTTACGTCCTCCCCTTGACAAACGAAGAACTTCCCCTTGAAAAGCTGAGGAGATGCACAAAAGAAAACAATTAAATTGTGAGTAATTATTTTGTGATGGCAAGACCGTCAAAGCCACTCTCTATCAATACCACTCCTGTCCACATGGGGGCACACAGAGTCTCTGACATTACAGTTCAGTACATAATGTAACATCACTTAGTCCCATTAAAGGTGCACTTTGTTGCATCTCACGTCTGAGGTTTTGTGTGATTTGCTCCCCTCATGTGTTTGGAAGTGGTATTGCTACATAGCGTGGCTTTAACTGAGAAGTTACACACTTCTTTTCTCAGCTGAACTTGAGAATTAAGATTACTTTTGCTCCAAGTATGGCCTGGCAGAGCTTCCCACTGGTGACTGTTCCAGGTAGAGGGACAAACATTTTACGCTTAGAGTTTGTCAAAGGTAATACTTATTAATCATAAATTATCAAATGCATGACTCTTGGGCTGGATTTTTTTTCTGTATCATTTCAAGTAAAGTTGCATTAAATCAGAAATGTGTGCATGATTAGTGCCATTTTTAAATTAAATTTTTACTGAATTTCAGGTGGAGCTCGGTTGACAGTTCTCGTTTCGCATGTCATTTCAGTTGTGACGTCTGAAATGAGGATTAATACCCAGATTCAAGGCTAACTAACGTAACGAAATGAACGCTAGTTAAGTCTGGCAACACTGTTTAGCATCATAGGTTAGCACGTGCTAAGATAAGCTAAAGCTAATCTAAAACATCTGTCTCATGGTAACTGTAAGGTGGGGATGAAGCAGCTAACTGTTAGGTTTGTTTGTCTGACCCACTGCCCGTGTTTTGGATTAACCTGAAATGAGCAGAGGGAGATCTTGCTGATAAAGGGTGACATCACAGAAGGGTTTGTCCCGTTCTCTTCATAGGAAGAGGAAGCTCTCAGTTACCTATACGATGATGTCCACTGTAGATATGAGTTAGCTCCATTGTTACTGAGGTGTGAATTAATTTTGATTTGCAGTTTTCACAAATAACAGGAGTCCAAAGTTTAAATTTTCTGTTGAATGAAAGTAAAGATGATATTTTAACATAAAGGAGACTCCTTTTCGTCAGACAAACAGGAGCTAAAACTGTGCTCAGGGCAAGTTTTTTGTTTGTTTGTTTGATTTTGTCATTTTATTGTGTTTACTGTTGATCTTAACTCTTCAGTTTACTCATCTGTTAAAGGTCCTTCTAGGGATGGGTGTTGCGAATTAGCTATACACTGTGATGCAGGTATTAGATTGTTTTGATCTATGTTTGTTGTATCTCTCCCTATCAAATAAACATTAAATAAATATATAAATAAAAAAGTTTGCAGGTGCAGATTGGTTTTTGGGCTGTAAGCCTTTAAATTTCCATTGAGGTTTGATTACCACACATAAGTGTCTTGGAGTATGAGTTATAGTGTAGAAACTGCATGGAAAAAACACTTTTCTGCTAAACATTCGTGATATATGTCGCCCCAAGACGGGACAGAGGAAAGTGAGCAGCATTTAAAATATTTGTCATCTCAAACTGTTCAAGCACGGTAAGAAATGTGTTTGCTTTCCCATTATTCTGTCTGTGTCCTGTTTTCACTCGTCTTAACCTCCCCCCTTCCCTCGCTCTCACCTGTACTCCCAGGATGCCGAAGATAATGAAGAAGGCACAGCAGATGACCACGATGTTACCGATGGGCTTCAGCGATGACATCAGAGTCTCCACCACCAGTTTCAGCCCAGGAGCTCTGCTGATCACACTGGGACATGACATACAACGATGTATCAGTGCAAGAGACTATATTCGCCCATAGACACCCCCCCTCCCCCCACATGTATTGCTCTCCCTCATTTTTGCAGTTAAGGAAACAGACACATCTAATTAGGGCAATGGACTGATTAGAAAGTTGAATTAAGTGCCATTAGTCCACCTGGCTCTGCACTGAACTGCAGCTGAGCTTCTCTACAGTGAAACTCAATACACACATGCTACATAAAGCTTAATGGACAAAAGCTCATCTGCACAGGCTTTCAAACAGGAAAAACCACAGCTGTGCACATTTACCACAGATCCTTCTTACTATATGTGCAGACAGAGACCAGAGTCAGTAAGATATGATGTAAACATGAAAAGGTTTACTTGAAGAAGAAATAATGAAAGCTGTTGTTGGGGTTGTGATCAGACACGTCTTTGTATGTTATCTGGACCGCATGTTTTCCGTGGTGCACGTAACGCAGCAGAGGGAAGCGAGAGTAAAGGTATCCCTCTTATAGTGTTACCATATTTAGCCAACAGAGGGCAGTAGAGCCCAAAATACTAAATATGTTCATAAACATCTGAAGATTCAAGGGAGATAAGTAATAGAAATACTTGCATTTACTGCTACTGTCAGATCTCTCAGAAAGTTAAGAGGTAAATATTGGCTGAACAAAAATGATGTGGAGAAAAGTGCAGCGTCATGACAGTGCTACTTCATGTGCAGATTAATGATTACAGATTCAGATGCCTAAATTACTGTACTTATTGTATTCATAATATTCATTTGCACTATTTATCTGCACCCACATGATACTTGATACCTTTGACACTGATGATTTTTCTCTATATGCTTATATTTATCTAGCTTTAAGTTTCACTGATTTCCCTCCATATTTACTTTTTGATGCTTCTTATGCTAACTGGGACTGGGAAAAATTCTGTCCTTCACCATAGCCTGACGAGCACGATCCTAAAAATGTAAAGTCTGATGTATGATTCTTCGTAGCCTAATGACAGGACCTGAGTCATGGTGGGTGTTTAGTTGCTCTGAAATTGCATCGTAGCTCGCTGTGCTGAGCTTTTTGTTTGCTTCTTTTATGTAGCTCAGACTTGGCACCAGATAATGAAGCAGTTCTTATGTGAGTTGAGGTTGAAAAACGTTAAGCGACAATAACAATGTGCAGAAATCTATGCTCCTACCCGTCCTGAAAAGGAGGAAAAATAATTGTTGGTAGGAACCATCTAAGCATAGTTCCTTTTTTTTGGTAAGCTGGATGTTAAGCTACGGTCAAAGTTATGATGGGAAGTGTGGTACTTTCTTCCACCTTCTCAATTCAACATCAAAGCGCAAACTATGTTTTGACAATGAGTGACGTCGACATAGACCACAACAAATGTGACTTGTCTGCTTGGTAGTATTGAATTTCTCTCTCCGTATCTCCCACCACTACAACTACTACTACTACTTCTTTATCGTTTTCACGACAGGTGAAAAGATAGATTGCTGCAGAGTCAGTAAAAGTTTACCATGACTAAACATTTATTGGTTCCAATTCAAATGGGACAGGTTTTTAATTTGTTTTGCGGATGCTATCACTGAGCTACATAAAAAAAAATTGGACAAAAAGAAGATCAGTGCTACAAGCTACAGCGCTGCAGAAAAGCAGCAGCAGTCCCACCTAAACAACAAATGAGATACGTCCAGAAGTTCATTCACTCCCACTGGAACCTCTGCAGCCTCTGTTGTAGTTGTGAAACTCCATCTTTATTTGCTCCACGGGTATTAAAAAAATTTCAGCTTGTGTGTTGGATTTCAGAGGAACGTCTACATTGTGTTAGCATCCGGTGCTGGCTAGCATAGAGCATTTAGAAAATTTTGTTTCTGTTTATTTCAGTTTGCCTATGTAGTGAAACTGCTTAGGCTACAATCTTTTTGTTTTTCAATGATGACTGGTGTATGTAGAAGCATAAATCAAATTTAGTTGTTTGGGATATTTTATTATTATTATTCTGTTTATTGAATCAGAATCAGAAGACTTTATTGGTCGATTGAAGGGCGGTTCATTGCAATAAGTTTGATACTTGTAAGCATAAACAAGAACAAAACCCAACAGCTATACAACCTCAGTTCACACACATCCAGTGGCAATGCCAGAGTCATGAGTGCAAAATTTGCAGAAAGTATGTAACACTAAAATTGAATAATATTGATTTTATTGTGCCCCTACAGTAAGACTAATAAATGATTATCTAATCTTGTTTTATCTTATCTTAAACCCCAGGCCATCCTTTCCACCTCTTCACATCGTTTCCAGCTCCACCCTAACAAGGACAGGACTGAAGGAGAAATGAGCCTCTTATTTTGAATCAATACTCTCTGATGATGTGATACATGAAGGACACACTGTAATGGGCTCTTCTCCATAATGTATATTTTGCGTATGCAATAAAAAGAATAAGTATGAAGATGGAATGAGGGAGCCAGAGGGAGAAGAAGTTAGCGCTTGTTTCTCCTAATCACGTCTCTGCATAATTTCACAGCCGTTCACAGCGTGTCCTTGTTTTTTGTGCTACATAAAAGGTGCTGGAGGGAACACCTGCGCACGTGTACCACCCGCGTACCACCCGCGTCTCTCCACCAACAGCATATCATTCACAGCAAGAAAAGGGAACAACAAGTAGAGATGGGCTTAAGAGGAGTGCTGATGAGTTGAAGAAAAACAAAAGGAATAAAAATGAGGCAGCAGCTCCCCCCCCCCCCAGCCCACACACACACACACACACACACACACGCTTCTAAACTTAGCTGTGCAATAAAAGTTTGCTGATAAATGCAAATTTCAACAGTAAGCCAATGTATTCAGATGTCTAGTCTGTCTACACATCTTGAAGCTTGTAAATTATACGTTAAATACAACCTGAGCCTTCAGCTGTACTAATAAAAAGTGTCAAAAAAATGTACATATAAGACAGCGAACATATTAGCTGCCCAGGGGAAGCCTCAAGATAATTACATCATCATCAAGTGATGGATGAGCTCTGAGGCTGATCTGGCAGAGGTCGAGCCCAGCGACGATTTATCAATAAATACACCTGATGACCTGCCCTGACCTCACAACTACAAAGCAGGCCGTCTGCGATGAAGCCCAAGAGTGTGTCAGGTAGGATTAATGAACACGCCCAGGTGGCCAAGGGCTGTGGCGGGGTTCGTAGGTGACATTCAGTGACACAAAAGTGCCATTCGGTAACACGGAGCGCCAACTTTCACCCCTTCCCCAAGGCTAGCTCTCAGCTCCGGTTTTGTTCTTGATGAATAGCTGCAGGGGTGTGCGTTTGTGGATGTGTGAGTGGGATGCTAAACAAAGCCAATGCATCATTCTGTCGCTTGCTCAGACACACACAGGCTGATGTTCGCGCACCCTCATGAACCTCCCTTTCCTGTGAAATGTGACGTCGCCATTAAAATCTCAAAAGAGAAGCAAACAGCAGAGATTACAAACATGTCAAAACGTACAGACTCACCTGATTGGTGCAATAAAACTCACACAACCGCTTACAGCAATGGTGTCAAACTCGTCTTACCAGAGGGCCAAATCAGCGTTAAGGTGGCCCTAAAAGGGCCAGTTAGAAAACTGCATAAATCAAAAATTAAATCTAAACATAATCTAACTGCATAAAACTCCTAAAAACATTGTTAAATAAGATTGATTCTAGATTGATTATTAAATGTTTTCACACACAGACATTTTTGGGGGACTGGTGCTCAAGCCAACAGGAAATGTTACACTCATTTTTTTAAGGAAGCAAAAGTCTGTGGTAAAATTGAAAATTCCGCAAGATCAAACTTTTGGTGGAGTAAAATATTGATTTTTGCTCAATCTCAACTTTTTTGGCATAAAATTATGATTTAATGTTGTAAAATTATAAGTTTTGTTATTTCTTTGCTGTCAAATCACATATTGGTTTAAAAAAAATCTAGAATTTTGAAAAAGAAGAAGATTTTTTTGAATTTTTAAATAATAAAATAATGACTTCTTGTCATAAGTTGCAAAATTTGTGTGAGTATAACTCAACTTTTTGTTGTAAAATAAATTCTATAGGAAGCATGTCTTTTAAACTTTTTGTGTTTGCTTTTTTTCCCTTCTTTTTTTAAACAAAATTATGGATTTGGCATTATTACAACTTTGTCATAAACATAAAATGAAAATAAATAAATAAAATTCCCAACTTTTTGTCGTGAATCAGGACTTTTGCAAAATGTCTTTTTGTACAACTGTATATCGAAAAATTGTGACTTTCAATTCAATTCAATCCAATTTATTTACATAGCGCCTATTTACGACAAGTCATCTCTAGGCGCTTAAGAAACCCAGAGCTTGACTTTCAATGTATGCTATAAAGCAGTATACCATTTATTTTAATACAATTATACATCCTTCTATCTCTCATGGGCCACATAAAACGAGGTGGCGGGCCGGATTGGGCCCGCGCACCTTGAATTTGACATGTGACATACAGTAAATACAAAAGTACTGAGTAAACTGTTTAAACTGTGGTTGCCTAAGTAACAAGCTGTCATAAATCACAAGCTGGCACGGGTTTCATCCCGGGAGCGCATAAAGGATTCTTGATTGATACTTATTCCCATATCGGCGTCAGCAGCGCTGCACTGCCAGAGGGAAATCACAGAAAACTCACATCTAATTTAAACACCATGTGTGAGTCTGCGGCAGTCGAGCTGGAGTGACAAGAAGTTGTTGAAATGAGTGCAGAGTTTTAATGGATGACACAGCTGTGTATGCCTTGTGGCTAGTTTGATGAAAACATTTTGGATCATTTGAAGAAAAACAGCTTTTAGCTTCATGACTTAGGTCGCACTCACGCTAGCCAAGTTGTTTTAGCCTGGACTGTGACCTGGCCATGACTGACCCTCCCTCATGGCTCCCCGGCTGGCCAGCGCTCTTGAATTGAAATGAATAATACTTTCTTTAATCCCCAAAGGAGACATTTTGCTGCCGGAGTGTAAATGTCGAAGCAAAAATTAATAAGAAAGTAAAAATTCAAATAAACATTAGTTGAGAACTGTGTAGCAGAGAGAAGGAAGCTTGGCTGAAACCTCCAGGAATCATGGTTTCATTAGGGTGATTGCTATGTTTTTGCCAAATGTTGTCAAAAAACACAACAAAACAAAAAACTGCATATAACATCATTTGCAGTATTGGGAGGTAACACACATGGTTCAACTTCTGGGATACCAAGGTCAATGTCAATGTCAAGTTTATTTGTGTTGCACGTTTAAAAACAACAGGAGTTGACCGAAGTGCTTCACAATTTACACCAATCATCACATCATAAAACAATAAATAAAAACACACAAATATTAGCAGCAAACAAAGAACAAGTAGAATAAAAAAAAACAACTCAAGCTGTATTAAAAGCCACTGAAAACAGATGTGTTTTTAAAAGAGATTTAAAAAGTGGAAGCGAAGATGCCTGTCTGATGTCAGAGGGCAGGTTGCTCCAAAGTTTAGGTGCCGCAGTCGAAAAAGCCCGATCCTGGTTTTGGGGATGACCAAACGCAGCTGATCAGATGATCTCAGTGCCCAGGAAGGAACATAGCGTTGCAGTAGGTCCCAAAGATACAGGGGTGCAAGCCCATGCAGGCTTTTATAAGTCAACAAAAGAATTTTAAATTCTGTTCTATGACACACAGGGAGCCAATGCAGGGAGGACAAAACAGGTGAGTTGCAGCATTCTGAAGAAGCTGCAAACGTGAAAGGGGACCTGACTAACCCCGACATAGAGGCATTACAGTTATTTTCTCAAGGTCAGGTCTGGTTAAGACAGGCTTAAGTTTAGCTACCTGCCTCAACTGGAAGAAACCTTTCTTTAAAACAGAGTTAATGTGCTTGTCGAACTTAAAATCAGAATCAACAATCATCCCCAGATTTGTGACAGACTGTTTAAGATGTGATTCACAGGGAGAGATCCTGATGTAGAGCTGGGGCTGAACAGAATCACTTCAGTTTTACCATCATTAAAACTTAAAAAGTTTGACGCCATCCAGGCCTTAATGTCTGGACATTTCAGCAGAGGATTTATAGAGAAGGACCCATTAAACTGTTTCAGGGGCAAATGAATCTGTCAATCATCAGCATAACAATGAAAGGAAAGACCACGCTTCCTTATTATAGACCCCAGTGGAAGCAAGTCCAATGAAAATAAAAGCGGTCCCAGAATCGAACCCTGTGGAACCCCGTATGTAAGAGGTGCTGAAGTGGAAAAGACATTTCCAACATTAACACAAAAACGTCTGTCACTCAAGTAAAAGCAGAACCACTCTAGCGCTGTTCCTGTAATCCCTCCCCAATAAAAGGATACTGTGGTCAACAGTATCAATGCCTGCAGTGAGGTCCAGCAGCTCAAGGATCACAAACTGACCAGAGTCGTTTGCTAAGAAGATATTAAAAACCCTCACAAAAGCCGCTTCAGTACTTTGTAGGTGTTTAACAGCAGACTGGAAGATCTCAGAAACTCCATTCTCATTTAAAAGATTAGATTAGATTGAATATAAACTATTTTCTCTAAGATTTTAGAAAGAAAAGAACCTGGATCAAGTCCAGGTTTTTTAATTAATGGATTTACTACATCAGGAACAACACTAGTAGTTATAGGACAGAGGGTCCAATAGAAAGTAAAACTGATTTAAAAAATGATGCAGGGATCGGGTCAACAGGGGAACCTGTGGGTTTCATACGACCAACAAGATTCTCAAGAAAGGGAAGCGAAATAGGCTCAAACCGATCAAATAAAATAACGAAAGAGATCATTGCAGGTATCTACAGCAGCTTCTATGTTGGCAGACTGAGGCCCGTTTAAAATAAAATGAATGGTGCTATAAAGAACACGGGAATTGTGAGAGTTCATGGCAATGATTTGTTTTTCTCTGATTTAACAGTGGCTTGATAAAGTTTCCAACACATTTTCAATGCAATAAAAGAAACTTGTAATTTATTATTTTTCCATTTGCGCTCAGCCTTCCTGCACTGACGCCGAACTGCTCGAGTGGTATCATTTAATTTGGTTTTAAATGTCGCCTCTACATCCAAGCACTCAACACAGGATTCCTGATACTGTGAAAGCAACTCGTGTATTAAAGCACACTGAGGCCTCACAGTCGGTACCAAAGTTTTTGGTAAAAGCAGAGCAAAAAAGAGCAGCAGCAGAAGAGTTAAATATACGACGCTTGGCTGGAGCTAGAAGTTTAGATTCACAGGCAAGAAAGGTGTCAAAGAAACCAGGTTTTTGATCAGAAAAAACAGTATCTCCAACTTCTAGATTAAAAACAGACAACCCAAATGATAGAACCAAGTCGAGTATATGACCCTGTTGATGAGTGGGACCCGCAACGCACTGCACAAAATTAAAAGACTGTGAAGGTGCTCCTTCACAGGGTGGCACCATCTGTTGGTGACAAGCTCTGCAGCACTCCTGCTGGTCTGCTTAAAGCATCGGCAATCTGTGTAGAGAGCCACTAGAGTCTGGACCATGGACCACGGACCTGCAGCCATGTCTCAGAAAGCATGAAACTCCCGTTTCATCCGTTTTACCTCCCAGGGATCTCACGCTCCTCATGATGATCAAGGGGAAAGAATGATTAAAACATCTTCTTTCTTGCTCTCCAATTTAATCTTCTTCAACTCTTCTCCATTTTGGGTTTTTTCAGTTCATCAGCTAGTTTTTGGAAAGTTCAATCAGCTGTTCCCACATGCCAAAAACTTCCTGTTGTCATGGCAATACGTCCTGACAAACGTTTAAAAAATGAATCAACGGAAAGGAGAAGAAACTGAAAGCAGTTTGGTCTGTTTCTGGAAGACTTTTTAAGTTAACAAGACAATTTATTTAGGAGTGGACAGTAATGCTGGATGAGCAACGCACAATGGTTGATATTTTTGATGATTTTGGTTGACTACTTTGTCATGAACAGGAAAAAAATAAAATAAAAAAATCAATCTGCTGCCAACTACCAAACCTCTAGCAGGGACTTGTGTTTTAGCCCAGAAGAAGATGCTAAACATTTTCATTGCAGGGCTGTTTTTGGTGACATGCAACATATTGGACGCCCCAAAAGACTCCCTACACATGGAAACCCACCTTTTTCAAACTGAGGTAAAGGGGTTAATTTAGACATGAAATAACGGTCCAAGATTTCTCTGACACTAAACCAGGATGTGAGTCAGGTGCCATGAAGTGTAGCGTTTTCCATAATGTCCAGCAGATTAACTAATAAAACACAACTAGGCATTTTGTTACACAGGCCCAGCCTTTTTAAAAATATCTTACTATTCAGTTTTTACATTAGGGATGCCATAAATGTCATCTGCTGAGCAGTAACTCCAGTCTGCTGTTGACCAGACAGAATAATCTAAGAGGATTTAAAGTGCCTGCACTACATTATAATCAAGACTCACAATACACCCATAAATTCACAGTAAGAGCACTATATTTTATAGGCTTTAATGTTGCGCTCCTCCCTGTGGAATAAATGTTAATAACTACTTTAAAAATGATTTTACAGTATTACTTTGCTGTTAGTTGCAGCCTCAGTGGTGAAGAAAGTCAGGCTGAAAGCTCAGCTTTTTTAAAAATTTCTTTTCCCATCCTCTGCTGTTTATCTCTCCTCACTGTTGGCTTTTCTTCCAGTCTTCCAAGCACTATTTCTTCTTTCTGCCTTTTTGCATCACTGTCAAACTGAGGACATCACTCTCCAGAGGGTGCTGCCCTTTGCTCTCAAGAACATCTGCCTCATATTCGAAATTTGTCCAATTCCCTGCTGTAATTGCTTAATTTTTTTTCTTCCCTAATCTGACTTTTAAACCTCCTCTACTTGACATAACACAGCGTCAGCCTTGCTGCCATCTAGGGATTAAAGGAGGCAGGGGGTCTGGCCGAGAGACTAACAGACTAACAAAGAGTCAGCAGCAGGAGCAGCAGAATCAGGTGACTCCTCAAGTATTCAGTTTGTTACAGCTGAAGATTTCATTAGGAAGCTTCTAGCTTGACAGCACATTCATTCATTATTGTCTCTGTCTCTAACAGTTCAGCACACTTTTAATCAAACACAGCAGAGGAAGGGAAAACACAATTATATTCTTGCATGTTTTATGGAGTTTGATTCTAGGGATCCCAGATAACTAGGTCGATTCAGATTTCTTTGGCCTTCAGTGGTAAAATTGACTCATTTGAGCTGGCATAGTTGCCTCAGCCACATATCCACCAGATGTGACCCAAATCTTCATGTTCCTGCTCTTTGGTAACCCTGTACTACATCTGGCCCACACAAAATGAGCCATGACCCAAGTTAGGCCCAGGACCCAGTTGTCCTTGTGGATTTAGGTAAAGGTGTGTTCCCAGTAGCAGGGGTTCCAGGGTAGTTTTTAAGAGCCAGATCGTTGACATGTGTCACCATTACTAGGGACGGCTTTCAAACAAACACACATTCTTGTAGTAGGATAGGTACTTAGAGTGGCACTGATAAACTTGTGGATTGGGGGGGATGATGTCATTCAGCAGCCTAATGTTCGCTTCGCGTACGAGTCATCTTTTCTCATTCAGCGCCACCTTTATGTGTTATACAAATGGAAAACAGAAACGTCACAATCATCTTTCGCTCCACCAATATTTTTTTTGCTTCATTTTGGTTTTTGATTTTCTTCATTTTAGCCAACATCATCATCTAATCTTTTGGCGGTGGACAGAGACCAAAAGTGGTGCACTACCGCCACCATGGTTGGAATGGTCATTTAACTGCAACGGGCCCTGTTTAACCCCAGAACTCCTGCTAGTGGAAACACACCTTAAAGGTGCCAAAGGCAGGCTAGAAAAGACCAAAATGTGTTTACTGTCTTGGATCGCCTATGAAATGTTTAAATAGTCAGATTCTTAAATGTAATACAGCTGAGGTCTAAAAGAGTTTCCATATTAGTTCTACTGAAAACCACCTTTAGCCTAAAGATCAATAATGAGTCCTTCCCGACAACATCTCCACAGATCCTTGATCAGTATCCACAGGGGCTTTCTTGTTTCTGCTACTCTGTAACATCAGCCACATACTACAAGATAAATTGGAGCAATTTATTTCCGATTTACCCTCTTGGCCAGTTTTAGGTAAAATCCCGATGATCTTGATTTTTCCAGAGATTAACTTAAACAGATTTTCCAGTGTGTTCAGAGTGACAGAATCTGCTTGAAAGAACGTTTCAGCACCATTTTCAAATCATAAATCCAACATGTTGAATATTGTCAACTCCGCTGATAGAAGTTCACATGCTCTGTGGATTGTTACATGGAATGAAATTTTGCAGTCTCAGAATTGCAGATGAAAAAGTGTTTAAAGTAAGAAGAATCAAGCAGTCAAAACACAACAGTCATGATGGATTTTACTTCCAGATTGCACTATATAACATGTAGGATCTGAAACCTACTGTGATCATTTCCTTTTGCCACTTTTATTTTCATTAAGGTTGTGTTTGATTCCAACAGATTCTGTTGGATTGTCCATGTTCACCATAGGGATGCTGGTTGTGGTAGAGTCTTTTAGTGTGATATGTGCACTTTGGCTCATTTTATTTGATGTGATCTTTTAGTGTGGAACAGTCATAAATTACTTTGACTTGTAGAGTGAAAGTTCATGCAGTTTACTTTAAGCTAGACCTTTTTCTCAGCGGACATTCTGGCTTGACACAGCATGAAAAACACAGGTATTATGAATGACTTCATCAACAGCCAAGATCCTTTCAGTGTCCTTGATGCTGAGCCAGCATCAACAACAAGACTTCTCCCATAGTGGGATGCAGCCATCTTTAATCCAACCTGTGCACTCCCTGCCACGACAAAGACCTTTGCAATGAAAAAGAGGTGGTTACAGCCTCACATGGACAAGAAACCTCTTCACCCCTCTGGAGGTGGGAGAAAAAAATGGATTCTTCAGTGCATTGCAATTTGGCCTTGGACGATTCTGAATTAATTATTAAATGTTAATGCATTGATATTCTGAATCTGAC